>JAGKTI010002559.1:0-19654 GCA_018397915.1 Birgus latro | reverse complement strand
CTGTTGCATGACGATCTGGGCTACAGGAGTTTTTGTGCTCGTAAAAAACCACTGCTAACTGCACTTCAGAAGAAAAAGAGAGTAAATTTTTGTAAGAAATATCTTGCCTGGAGTGAGGAGCAATGGAAAACTGTGCTTTGGAGTGATGAGTCAACATTTACTGTCACTGGTACCCCTTCATCACGAGTGTACCGCAAACCAGGCAGTGACCCCCTGGATCCTAAGTACACTTCCAAGTTTGTTAAATACCCAGCCTCACTCATGGCTTGGGGCTGCTTTACATATTATGGTGTTGGTGAGTTGGTAATTCTACCTGCAAATGAAAAAGTGAACCAGAACAATTATTTGGAGCTATTATGTGATGTTTTAAGTGACTCTTTTGATAAAACCAAGGCAAGAGTATTTATGCAAGATTCTGCCCCTGCACATGTTGCAAAGTCAGTGAAACAGT
Organism: Birgus latro; assembly: GCA_018397915.1. Taxonomy (NCBI): domain Eukaryota; kingdom Metazoa; phylum Arthropoda; class Malacostraca; order Decapoda; family Coenobitidae; genus Birgus; species Birgus latro. The sequence goes on along the minus strand of JAGKTI010002559.1, from coordinate 19,203 downwards.
GGCTAACAGACTGTGAGGTTCCCTTTATTCGAGATTGGCCCAGAAACAGCCCAGATATCAATCCCATTGAGAATTTATGGGCGCACATGAAGCGGCAGCTGCGTAGTATGGACACATCATCTTTGCCTAAACTTGAGGCTGCAGCTATGGAGCAGTTTTAGTCCGTCTGTTCTGCAAAACTACGCCATCAGTCTCCCCAGACGCCTTAAGAAGATAATAAAGGTGAAGGGAAATGCCAGTAAATACTAAATTCAATGGTGAGTGTTAATTTATTTGTGTCTCCTTGCTAACCACAAGAATGTTTTCTTTTTTTAAGATGGCATCAACACTTTCCGCGCCTACTGTATATATAAGTGTAATAAAGTACTAGAAATAATAAAGTGTGAGTGTGTATATGAGTAAGAAATGACAGAATACCAGCGGCGAGTTAGCGAGTTAGCGCGAGTGGGAGGCTCGTACATGCTTGTATTTTACATTGCTTTCACAGTGTTTTTTTTTTTTTTTTGGAGTATTGATTCCAAACTACTTGGAAATCATTGAATAGTGTTTCTAGTGTTAATATCTGGCAGTGGTATTAATATTACAGGAAGTCGGGAAGTATAAAGTGGAGACTTAGTTACTCAACTTCAGAAATCTCCACAAGTCCTACGGTAGTCGACAAGTGCTAAAAAAACATCCCAGGAGAAAGCTGGAGGTATGTGCCATATGCATATGTAATTATAATATTCTAGGACTAATAACTGATTTTTGACAAATATTTTTAAAAAGTCAGTCGGAGCGCGAATATCCCTGTGGGAAGGGCCTGGCGCACCTCCGACAACCCCGCGGTTTAAGGGTTAAGACAGACTTTTGTTTTGTATAAATATCGATTTACAATGCAGATACATTTTTTTTGTACTCAAAATAAATATTTATGCAAACAGAAGTCTGTCAAGATGTGCTGATGATCTGAAGGAGAAATATCTGCTAACATTGCTGCATTTTAGCTCTGGAACCTAATTTTTAAATTAAGTTGTATTAAGTACAATTTTTTTAGTGTATTTCAGATAATTAGGTGTATATGAGCCTCTGTGGCGAAAAAAAATTAAAATGTTTTCCAGTGAAAAGTGCTGATTCGGTATTTAGTCGCACCGAGTCGGGTGAGCTAAGTGAGCCAGAATGGATACCATTGACTTCGTCCGTAAGAAAATATATGTTTTATTATTTATGAGTTTTATTGTGTCGCAGCCTTGCTGAAATTTTGCTGAGTTTTAAAAAAATAAAAAAATAAAAAATTGGTTTTACGCCTGGTATCCCGGAAGGGCTAAGGCATTGTACCTGGATAGAGGACTTTTGGATTGGAGCGTGTAGCATTTTATGACCGGATGCCCTTCCTGATGTCTACCAATGACCCTTGGGTGGATTTGATCCTCCGACCCTACGGCCAGAGCGGAGTGCTGTAACCCACTGATCCACGGCTGCTACTGAAATTTTACTGAGTTATGCAGTAAATTATTTATAGTGGCATTTGAGAAAGGTAAGAGGCAAATAGGATATTGCTGCAAGTTAGAAGGAACTGGTGAGGTGAAGGAGGATGTGGCGATGATGCTTTTCATGTATGAAAATATCTTCTCGTGTGTGTGTTACAAATGGCCTTTATCGAGTCTAAACCTTGCTTAAATTATACTGTATTGTGTAGCAGACTGCTTATAGTTTTATATGAGAGAATTATGGCCGGACTTTTGTTAAATCCCGGACTTTTACGGGCATTTGTCTGCACTTGATAGTATTGTCCGGCCTCATCCGTGTCCAGGAAATCCGAATTCCGGGAAATAGGGGTCCGTCAAATTGAGGGTCAAGTGTACAGTAATCTCTCTACTATCGGGACGGCCTCTATCTGGTTACCTCACTGTTCGGACATCATAGGCTGATGGCCGAAACCCAAAATGCCAAAAATAAAATAAAAAACGGAAAAAATCCTATTTTTTGGACCATGTCAATTTGAATTTCCCCCGCACGCCGACCAGCTGTGTTTTCGTGCTGCCTGCCTCTCATTTCCCGTTCAGCTGCCAGTTCATCTAGGTGCTCTTATCATGGCTGCTCAAGTGGTTGCTTTTGTGGTAATCCTTTTTCTCCTGCAGGGCTTGCTGCTGCTTTACACCTTCTTCATCATGTGTGTGATGATGGCCCCGCCGCCTGAGAAGAGGAAGAGAGTGGTGCTGACTCTGGAGAAGATGTGGGAGATATTGGAGAAGGTGGACGCCGGGTGGCCGACATCACTGATCCTACGTGAATTCAACCTCCCTCGCTCTACCTTATTTGATATCAAGAGGTCCTGAGACAAACTCCACTAGTACACGGCTGACTTCACTTCGAAAACCAGACAGAACGTGGAGGGGAAGATGATGTTTACTCCTAAGTATGCAGACATTGACCGTTCCACGCTCGTCTGGTATCAACAACAACGTGCTGCTGGTGTGTTGGTACGTGGAATGGAGTTGAAAGCTGCTGCCGAGAAGTTTGCAAGGTTACACGACACCACAGACTTCAAGGCATCTGAAGGTTGGCTCTTCGCGTTCAAGTTATGGCACGAACTTACCAACTGTAAGGCCCATGGTGAAGCTCTGGACGCCAACGACGAGGGAATAGAAGAGTTTCGGCAGAAGGTGAAGGGCTTGATCGACAAGGAGGGCCTCACTCTCGGTCAAGTCTACAGTGCTGACGAAACTGGACTAGTCTATCTTTCAGTGCCCACAAACACTCTCGCTGAGGACGCAGAGAAGCGTATACCTGGCCGCAAGCTCTCCAAGCAACGGGTGTCTGCTTTGTGCTGCGCCAATGCTAACAGCATGCACCGCCTCAAGCCCGTTATTGTTGGACGTGCAAAGCAGCCTCGGTGCCTGCGTGGGTTAATGGATGTCCTTCCTGTCGTGTGGTATCATTCTCTGAAGGCTTGGTTCACAACCAAGATCTTCAGAGATTGGTTTCACCAACACTTTGTCAAGGAGGTCGTTCATTATCAGATGGAGACACTGAAAATCCCACGCGACCAGGTAAATGCCCTCCTGATTCTAGACAGTGCACCTGCGCATCCGTCTGAGAAGGAGTTGGTGGCTGAAAATGGCCGCATTAGGTGTCTGTTTTTGCCACCTAATACGACTCCTCTCATCCAACCTATGGAGCAGGGAGTGATTGTGGCTGCGAAGAGGCTGTACCGACGGATGTTTTTGGACAAGGTGATGGTTGTCTACGAGGATGAGGACGATCGCAGGGAAGGACGAGACACGCGAGGACATCGGACTGTGGAAAACCTACAACCTCAGGTCTGCTCTCTACAACTGGGCCATTGCATGGAAGGAAGTCTCTGTCAAGACTCTAGAAAATGGTTGGTCTCGTCTGCTTCATGGAAGTGACGTGGCGCATGATTTCCTAGGTTTTGAGGTGGATGACTTCCATGCACGGCTTCGTGCGGGTGGAGACAATGTGGATGTCGACAAAATGCGTGAGTGGTTGGATGACGACGAGGGCGATCCAGGATATGATATCATGTCTGATATCGAGATCGCATCTTTTGTTGCCAGTACGAGTACCCAGCAGGAAGATTCCGACGAGGAGAGCGACGATGATGCGGACTCCTCACAGCTCGTCACTACTCCAGCCATCCCCAAGCTGAGCACACTCCGGGAACATGTGGAGTTCATCCTGGACTACCTAGAACACCCGAACTGCGACAGGGAGATGGGGCCCTTGGGACTTGTGGAGGAAGTGTGAGCTTTCAGGCAGCGCATTATTAATCGTCAGAATCGTCGTTGCTTGCGTCAGTCAACCATTGACAGTTTTTTCAGGCCCGTCACCCCTGCCGTGCTCAGCCCTCGCTCCACACCGTTGCCTCACCAAGACAGGCCTTCAAGCTCCGAGCCACAGCCCAGCACATCGGCCACGGCGGAGTCACCACTGGATGTGAGTTTGCGGCTGTCTTCAGAGTCGTCTGCAGTGGGTAGTGTATCACCATGTCCTACCGACGAACCCCTAGGCCACCTCGATCAGCTCCTTTCGGACTCTGACAGCGAATAAGCATCAAGGACCCCCCACTAGACCACATGGGAATTTACAGTGATGTGAAGTGATGTGCAGTGCACTGAGGTGATGAGATGCAAGGTACAGTTACTGTTATGGGAAGGGAAACGTTGTGGGAAGTGCTGGTGAGTGTAAAGTGCAGAAGTGCCAAGGATTCTGTGAATTTCTGCAGGTGCCTCAGGTGCACCTGTATTAGTGTCAGAGTCTGGGAGGACGGAGCGGGTTTTACATAAGGACAGCGGCAGCCTTCTCGTAAATACCCTAACTTCATCAAATATCCTTGTTTTGTTCTTCCCATATCATTAATCTCATGCATAGACTGTGTGAAAGGTGATTTCCATAATGATTTTCATGTCTCACCTTTTATCAGCATGCTGTAAAGTGGAAAAAAATTCCCATAGATATAAATCATAATTTCCTGTTATCAGTTTATTTTTTCATGCATTGTTACCACCAGTATTAAATTGCACAAGCTGTGACAAAGGTGAATGCCAGTGATTTTCATGTCCGATACCTACTTTCAGCATGCTGTATTCTGGTGAACAGTTTTGCCATACCTAACTCTTATTCATCATTTTTCTGGGGGTAGGGGGTTTTTCAAGAATTCTCCCCAAGTATCCCTGCTTGTCATAAGAGGCGACTAAAAGGGTTGGTGGTGGGTTAGTGCCCCACCCCGTAAAACAACTAACTGAAAATACGAACAAGAAGCCTCGGCCCAGGACTGACCAAAAGTTGACGAAAATGGACCGGACAGAGGATGTGGTAAAGATTGCAACATGGAATGTAAAGGGTATGAATGATGAGGTGAAAGAGAGAGAGATTGTACAGGTCCTTGAGAGTGCGAAAGTGGATATACAGTATGTGGAATAACTGAAACTAAATGGCGAGGTGAGAGTGTGAGAAAATGGAAGTATGGATGGGGTATATGCGCGGGAGTAGATGAGAATGAGAGGGCGAAAGAAGGAGTGTGTATTGCTGTGAGCAACAGATGGAAGGAGAATGTAAGAGAGTATGGATCAGTTGGGTCAAGGATTGTGTGGGTAAGAGTGAAAGTTGGACTGCAAGTGTGGGCAGTTGTGTGCATGTATGCGCCAATGCAAGATTGTGTAAGTAGAGTAAGAGAAGAGTTCTGGACAAATGTGGAAGCCTGCTTGGAAAAGTTTGAAAGGAATGAGAGAGTGTTTCTGATTGGAGATATGAATGGAAAAGTAGGGAATGAGAAGGTGGATGGAGTGGTTGGTGAGTGGCGTGTGCCTGCAGAGATGGATGAGAATGGCAGTGCTTTAGTGGACATTTGTGCCGGGAGGGCGTTGGTGTTATCTAATACCCTCTTCAGGCACAAAATGATCCATAGGTATACATGGCGAGTGGTGAGAAGGGTGGACGGTGGAATGAATGAACGGAAGGCAATGATCGACTTTGTGTGTGTGGATGAAAGGATGAGAAGATGTGTAATGGATGCAACCACTTCGTGGTGGCCAGAATCAGAATCCAAACAAGATGGAAGAAGAGAAGAAGGGAAGGACAGGAGGAAGTATTTGTTACAAGGAGGGTAGAAAAGTTACAAGAGGATGGAATAAAGGCTGAATATAAAAGGGAAGTGGAGGAGCGATCGGGTAAATATAGACTGGAGCAGATGGGGGATGTGGAAGGTGTGTGAAAGATATTCACAGAAGAAATCTGTGCAGCATGTGAGGTGGTGTGTGGGGTGAAGAAAAGACAAAAGGGGGTTCAGGGAACAGCATGGTGGACTGAAGAGGTGAGAGAGGCTGTGGCACAAAAGAAGAAAGCATATAATGAGTGGATGAGGAACAGGGGCTTCGAAGAAGCTGAGAGACGGATGAGAGAGTTATATGTAGAGAGGAGGAGACAGGTGAAAAGATTAGTAAGAAGAGAGTGGATGAGGAATTTGGAAGGAATTTGAGTGCAAAGTGGAGGGAATGTAAGAAAATGTTCAGGAAGGAGGTAAACAGAGCTAGACAGCGTGCCAATGAAGTCAGTGGGGGTGTGAAAGATAAAAATGGTAGATTACTAGTGGAGAAGGGAGAAAAGGTAAACAGATGGAGAGAACACTTTAATGAACTGTTGAACATGGAGAATGAAAGTAATGCAAGTATAAGTGGCTGGGGAATGGCAGGGAGAAGGAGGGTTGTGAGAAGAGAGGAAGAAATCAGTAGGATGGAAGTGGTGGAAGCAATGAAGAAAGTTAAAATGGGGAAAGCCCCAGGAATTGATGGAGTGTTTGGTGAAATGCTGAAGCATGGGGGAGAGATAGTAATAGAATGGATGTGGAAGGTGTGCAGATTGGCATGGGAGGAGGGTAGAGTCCCAGAGGATTGGAAGTCTGGTATAATTATTCCTCTGTACAAAGGAAAAGGGGAAAAACCAGTGTGTGGTAATCACAGGGGCATTTGCCTTCTCAGTGTAATAGGAAAAGTATATGATAGGATACTTATTGACAGAGTTAGGGAAATAACAGAGGAATTAGTTGGAGAAGAACGGAGGTTTTAGGAAGGGAAGAGGTTGTGTAAACCAGATATTCATTCTTAGATCCTTAGTGGAACAGTTTCTAGAGAAGGGAAAGAAGTTGTATGCAGCCTTCATGGATCTGGAGAAAGCATATGACAGGGTGGATAGACAAGGATTGTGGAAAGTATTAAGAATATATGGAGTGGATGGGAAGTTGTTGAAGGCAGTGAAGAGTATGTATGAGGGTGCTAAGGCTGCAGTGCGTGTGGATGGCAAACTGAGTGAATCTTTCCATTTGAAGGTTGGATGGAAATAAGGATGTGTCATGTCTCCATGGTTGTTCAATCTGTACATGGATGGGGTTATAAAAGAGATGCAAGGTTAGGCACTGGATGTTGGAGTGGCCCTAGAGAGAGAGGGCAGTGTTTGGAAACTCCCTGTACTGTTGTTTGCAGGTGATACCGTGTTGTTGAGCGAAGACGAAGGGGAGCTGCAAGGCTTGGTAGATGAGTCTGGGAGAGTGTGTAAGAAACGGAATCTAAAGGTGAATGTAGGGAAGAGTAAAGTGATGGTCTTCAAGAGAAGTGAAGCCATTGAACGTACAGTGAGATTGGATGGGGAGGATATGGAGAATGTGAGTGCATTTAAGTACTTGGGTAGTGTGATGAGTAAGGATGGAAGTCTGGAGGGTGAAGTGCTTGAAAGGGTGCAGCAAGGAAGGAAGGTTGCCGCTTCATTGAAAGCAGTGATAAGAAACAGGGAGGTGAGCATGGAAGTGAAAAAGTTGTTACATGACAGTACCGTAAACCCTTGATAAGCCGAACTTTTAGAAGCCGGAATCTTCAGTTAGCCGAACTCAGGCCGAGACCACGTATGAAGTAGGCCGAAATGCAAAAGTAGGGGGAGAAATGGCGCCAAGCGGACTCGTGGCACCAGTCTGCTGCTTGCTTTTGGAGACGGTAGTTGCGCCATTCTTACTGTCATTTAGTGCTGAACAGTGCTCTCCTTTTGCCTTCTGCCTTGCCATGGAAGGTTCATAGCTTAAAAGAAGTGATACTGGCACCTCTAGTCGTAAAGGAATGAAGCTAAAAAAAAAAAAAATGTGTGCTTGTGACAGTGTAGTGATCATGATTAAAGTTCAGTACTATTATCACTGAGAGTGTTACATTGCAGTCTATTACAGTGATTACATTTAAGTTTAGTTCTTAATATAGAGTGAAATAAATACTGGGTACTGTTTAGAATTTACGTTAAAGTATGAACTAACCCACCTCCACCAACTCCGTCTCCAAAACAGAACAAACTGCTGAACTTCGAAGAATCTACTGCTTCTAACGAAAGGTGTTACATTGCAGCCTATTACAGTGATTACATTTAAGTTTAGTTCTTAATATAGAGTGAAATAAATACTGGGTACTGTTTAGAATTTACGTTACAGTATGAACTCAACCACCTCCATCCCCTCTGTCTCCAAAACAAAACAAACTGCCAAAGAATCTACTGCTTCTAAGGAAAGGTGTTACACTGCAGTCTATTATAGTGATTACATTTAAGTTTAGTTCTTAATATAGAGTGAAATAAATACTGGGTACTGTTTAGAATTTACGTTCAAGTGTGAGTTAAACCACCTCCACCACTTCCATCTCCAAAACAAAACAAACTGCCGACGATCTTCTGCCTCTGACGGAAGGCAAATTATGTGCACTGAATTCTTTCTTTTTTGTCTTTCTTTATTAATTTATACACTGTATATGCTCCTTTACTTTAGTGTTAAGAAGACAGGCAATAAGTATTGTTATTGCAATTTGGGGGGGTGAAAATCCATCTCCAACACACATTACCGACAGTCGGTACTGCCTCTGTGAATGATTTCCTACCAATTAACCACTTCAGTACTGTGATGTCTATTTCTACTTTATTTACGCTTCCTCCAGCCGATTTTATGGCACTCAAGACTGGACTCACATACTGAAGGGGCTAACGAAGGCTGTACCAACCCCCGTGCACTTCCACAGATCCAACATACACTGACTAAAATTGTCTGGTGGCAGCAAGAACAAAATGAAAATACACCCAGCACTGAAGGGGTTAAATGTATATTAAATGCACTATATTGTTTTTTGTCATAACTAATTTATTTATATATGCTTCTTTAATTTAGTGTTGAAAGGACAAGTAATAGGTATTGTCTTAGCAATTTTGGGGGGTGATAATTCGGTAATTTAGCAATTTTGGGGGGTGAAAATTCGGTAAGCCGGAAAATTCGGTAATTCGAACCAGGGTAGAGCCCCATATAGTTTGGCTTATCAAGGGTTTACTGTATTGTGATACCAACTCTAACATATGGAAGTGAAGCATGGACCCTGTTGGAAGGACAGAAGTCAAGAGTGAGAGCAGTGGAAATGAGTTATTTGAGAGGAGCATGTGGAGTCACATGGAGAGACAGACTAACAAATGAGGAAGTGAAGGAGTGTTGTGGTGTGGATGTGGACGTGATAGGAAGCGTTAGGAGAAACTCGTTAGGTGGTTTTGGCATGTGGAGAGGATGGAGAGTGAAAGACTGATGAGGAGAGTGTATGTGAGTGAGGTGGAGGGGGGGAGAGGGAGGGGGAGGCTGAGGGTGAGATGGAGGGATGGAGTGGAGAGGTACACGAGAGAGGGTGGTGTGAGTTGGGAGCGGGGTAGTGAAATGGCGGGGGACAGAGCGACGACATGGAGGCGATTTGTTTGTGGACACCCCGTGCGGGATTGAGGCATCTTGCAATAGGTAGGTAGATAGTTTATTTATTTGATGCTTTGTATCCTGTATTTTAGTGCATAAAATGTGAGAGATGATGATTTTCATAGTGGCTGCCACATCCGATGCTTACTTACACTAAGCTGCCAACTCTGTGAACACCTGTGCCTAACTTACCCCAGCTTCATTCCTTTTTGGTTAAAATTAAATGAATTCATTCTTTGTGTTCATGATTTTAGTGCAGAAGCTGTGACAAAGGTGAATGCCAGTGATTTTCATGTCTTATACTTACTTAGCATGCTGTATTCTGGTGAACACTTTTTCCATACCTAACCCTTATTCATCATTTTTCTGGTAACAGTTTATTTATTTGATGCTTTGTATCCCATATTTTAGTGCATAAAATGTGAGAAATGATGATTTTCATAGTGGCTGCTACGTCTGATACTTACTTACACTAAGCTGTCAACTCAGTGAACACCTATGCCTTACTTACCTCAAATTCATCCTTTTTGGGTTAAAATTAAATGAATTCATGCTTTGTGTTCATTATTTTAATGCATAAGAAGTGAGAAAGGGTGATTTTCGTAGTGATTTCCATGTCCGATACTTACTTTCACTATGCTGGCAAGTTGTGAACACCTATACCTTACTCACCTCAAAATCATTTTTTGGTTAAAATTCATTTAATTAATGCGTTGTGTGCATTATTTATGTGAAAGGGGACTTAAATAAGTGCTATGCATGTCTGGTAGGGAGGTAGGTAGGTGGTTTTCTGATTCAGGTTAGGTTAGGATTTGAATGACCGGTGCAGGAGCTTCAGGGCCACTATCCGGACAAGACCAGTTTCTGGTCATGCGTTTGGCTCTGTTGCATCGGATAGTGGGAAGATTACTATATTCTTTTGTCATTAAGATTGCTAAGTAGTTTTGATGCTTGATTTTGAAGAAAGTTTGATTTAGCGAGATTTGTTACAGCTTTTGCATGGTTTCTAGCAATTTTAAATTGACAGAGTAATTCAAATGTTTTTTTAAGTAAGAGTTACATGCTTATGACTTTTGGGCCATTGCTCTGGCACAATTGCTATCAATTAATTTTGGAGAGTTTGACTTTTAGTGAACTGTTGACTTGGTATGAATAAATCCATACCAGATCATATTAAGTCGTTAATGTGGGACTGGGTAGAATTGACATTACTGGAGAAGAAAGACTGCCTTGGAATGTCAGCAAGATAATTTCCAAATCCACCCCAGTTTGCCCTATCAAAGTGCCATCAGGTCACCCTGACAGGTTTAGAACGGGGAGGTTTGGGGGAGCCCACTAATGAGGCTTTGATGAGATTGTGGTCAGAGGATCCAAGTAGTGACAGTACTTCTGTCTTGTATTGATCTGGATTATTTGTCAGAAATAGATCCAAGTGATAGGTGTTATGGTCAGGATTATCTGGTATTCTGGTAAGTTGCTTTACCAACTGCGTAGGGTTAAATGATTCTACAAACAGCTCTCACTCTAGGCTAGTATCATCAGTCCTGGCAGAATGCAGAAACCGTTCTACATTATGTACAATAAAATCACCCCAAATAGTAATTTCAGTGCTAAGGGTGAGGTTACGATTACTCAGCTGTGTGGATATGGAGTCAAATACACTTGGTTCTGAAGAAGCATTGGGGGAGCAACGGACTACACAGATCTATTTGGTAATACAGTATTTAGATAATTTAGTTTATACAGTGAGTAATTAAAATTAACTGAAGTTTAAAACAGTGTCAACTAAAACTTCACCATTGTTACGGACATTTGTGAGGAGATGGTAACCAGGAAAACAAAATTGGGATATTTCGGTAGAGGGGGAGATTTGGGGTTCTCTGAGGAACAGGGCTAGAGGGGATACTTGCGATGACAGTGCAGCAAACATAGAAATTGCTCAAATCACATAAATACTGTATTTATCTGTCTGTCTATCTATCTATTGTCAGATGCCCTAATCCCATAAGGGGTGGCCACAGACAAATCACCTCTATGTTGCCCTGTCCAACACCACTTCACTGCCTTGCTCCCGGCTTACACTCCCCTCTCTCATATACCTCTCCACTTTATCCCTCTATCTCATCCTTGGGCTCCCCCTCCCTCTTCCCCCCTCCACCTCACTCACATACACTCTCCTCGTCAGTCTCTTTCTCTCCATCCTCTCCATATGGCCAAACCACCTCAGTGTATTTCTCCTAATGCTTTCTGTCATATCCACATCCACACCACAATGCTCTTTCACTTCCTCATATGCCTGTCTGTCTCTCCATGTGACTCCACATGCTCCTCTCAAATAATCATTTCCACTGCTCTCACTCTTGACTTGTGTCCCTCCAAAAGGTCCATGCTTCCATACGTTTAGAGTTGGTATCACGATACTGTCATGCAGCGACATTTTTACTTCCATGCTCTTTTTCCTATTTATCACTGCTCTCAAAGAACCAGCAACCTTTCTTCCTTGTTGTGCCCTTTCAAGTATTTCACCCTTTAAACTTCCACGCTACCCAAGTACTTTAATGCACTCACAATTTCCATGTCCTCTTCATCCAACCTCACTGTACATCCAGTGACTTCATTTCTCTCGAAAACCACAACTTTACTCTTCCCTACATTCATCTTCAGATTCTGTTTCTTGCACACTCCCTCAAATTCACCAAGCCTTGCAGCTCCCCTTTGTCTTCACTTAGCAATACAGTATCATTTGCAAACAACAGTACAGGGAGTTTCCAAACACTGCCCTCTCTCATTAGGGCTGCTCCAACATCAACTTCACTACCTTGTATCTCTTTTATAACCCCATCCATATACAGATTGAACAACCATGGAGACATGACACATCCCTGATTCAATCCAACCTTCAAATAGAGAAATTCACTAAGTTCACCATCCACACACACTGCAGCCTTAGCTTCCTCATACATACTCTTAATGGCATTCAACAACTTCCCATTCACTTCATATAACCTTAATACATTCCACAATCCTTGTCAATCCACCCTGTCATATGCTTTCTCAAAGTCCATGAAGGCTGCATACAGCTTCTTTCCCTTCTCTAGAAACTTTTCCACTAAAAATATAAGAATGAATGATCTGTACAACCTCTTCTCTTCGCAAAGCCTCCCTGTTCTTTTCCAGCTAATTCTTCTGTTATTTCCCTGACTTTGGCAGTATGTATCCTACCATATACTTTTCCTCTTGCACTAAGAAGACAAATGCCCCTATGATTACCACACTTCTTTTTCCTCCTTTCCTTTGTAAAGGGGAATAATTCCATCGTAACCCAGGTTTTTTAAAGTTGGAAATATGAAAGCGTGTGGACAGCAAGGTTATTTGTGATGACAATGCAGCAAACATAGAAACAGCTTGAATCACATAAAAATCCAAGGGAAAAAGGTAAATTTTCCTCCTAACCCAGGTTTTTTAATGGTGGATATATGAAGGCGAGTGGACAGAGTCAGCCATTTTAGGCTTTAACCTACCCTAACCCCACTTTAAACCTGAGGTGAACAGTTCAAGCCTGACTAAGATCAGTTCAAACCTCACCCTGATTATCAGTCTTAGAGTCAATGCTGCACTTGCTAATTCGAAAACATTTGTGAAAATGATGGCATGATTGGAGAGCACTTATTGCAAGGAGCAGCCATGACATACTGACTTTGAAAATCAAGCCTAAACTTTGCCAGGAGCAACTCTGCTGTTGCTTGACCTCATAAGTGAGGTGCTGAGGCTCAGCTCACTGACTTGTTATATTTGAAGATGCCCTAGTGGGTGACCAGCACAATATGCAGGGAATCAGATGGTGGACGTGAACATTGTATTCATGTGTTATTTACGAGTGCATTATCTCCATTATTGTTGGAATCCTATGGAAATCTCATAGAAAAGGTGTTTATACAGGTGAGATCTATTTATAAAACACCTCAAAAATAATCCAGTCAAGTATGGGATGAAAGAAGAATTGTGCTTCCCTTGGTGTGTGTGGTAAGTGTCTTTGTCAACTTTTAGCGGCATAAAACTTCTGGACCAGATAAAGAAGGTGATGGAGAGTCCTAAAAGGTATGATAAGGGAATGAATGAATATTGATGAGATGCAGTTTGGGTTTTCGCCAGGCAGTGATTATTGATACCATATTCATTGCCTGACAACTTCAGAAAAAATAAGAAAGAAAAGAGAACAGTACAGTAAAACCTCGATATAACTGACTTCAGTAGACCGGAATTCGCTTTTATCGGACTCGAGGAGCCACCGGACTAAACTCCTATACAGGTATATCGGAAAAAGTCCGATGTAGCCAGAAAGCAATCCGGACTGCCTGACAACTTCAGCTATGTTCACCACAATAAGACAAGTAAAAGACATGTTTTTCAGTGCACAGTACAGTATTATTATACCATTTGATTAATGTGGTGAAGGTATAACACAGTACACTACTGCAATGGTGGTGAAAACCACTGATGCAATCCGGACTAATGTCTGATATATCAGAAAAAGTCCGGATTAGCAGGGGTAAGCCCTAGTGAGAGAGGGCAGTGTTTGGAAACTACCTGTACTGTTGTTTGCAGATGATACTGTGTTGTTGAGTGAAGATGAAGGGGAGCTGCAAGGCTTGGTAGATGAGTTTGGGAGAGTGTGTAAGAAACGGAATCTAAAGGTGAATGTGGGGAAGAGTAAAGTGATGGTCTTCGAGAGAAGTGAAGCCAGTGAGTGTACAGTGAGATTGGATGGGAAGGAAATGGAGAATGTGAGTGAATTTAAGTACTTGGGCAGTGTGATGAGTAAGGATGGTAGTCTGGAGGGTGAAGTGCTCGAAAGGGTACAGCAGGGAAGGAAGGTTGCTGGTTCGTTGAAAGCAGTGATAAGAAACAGGGAGGTGAGCATGGAAGTGAAAAAGTTGTTACATGACAGTATTGTGATACCAACTCTGACATATGGAAGTGAAGCTTGGACCCTGTTGGAAGGACAGAAGTCAAGAGTGAGAGCAGTGGAAATGAGTTATTTGAGAGGAGCATGTGGAGTCACATGGAGAGACAGACTAACAAATGAGGAAGTGAAGGAGCGTTGTGGTGTGGGCATGTGGAGAGGATGGAGAGTGAAAGATTGACGAGGAGAGTGTATGTGAGTGAGGTGGAGGGGGCGAGAGGGAGGGGGAGGCCGAGGATGAGATGGAGGGATGGAGTGGAGAGGTATATGAGAGAGGGGGGTGTGAGTTGGGAGCGTGGTAGTGAAATGGCAGGGGACAGAGTGACATGGAGGCGATTTGTTTGTGGCCACCCCGTTCGGGATTGAGGCGTCTGGCAATAGATAGATAGATAGAAGTCCGGATGTCACTTTTATTGGAAAATCGCATATTTCGGACTGACCTGAGCCCCAATTAGTCCATTATAGTGAGGTCTTACTGTACTTTGTTTTTGTTGATATGAGGCAGGCCTTTGGAAGAGTCCCTAGGAAGGTGGTGAGGTGGGCAGTGAGAAACATGGGGTCAAGGAGTGGCTGGTTAGAGTGGTTATGACTACGTATGTGGGTGCTCACACCCAGGTGAGAGTGAATGGAGATCAAGGTACGAGTTTTCCGTAAATGTTGGCGTGTATCATGGGATCAGTCTTGAACTTCTTATTGTTTGTAATGGTGCTTGAAACTCTCTCATGTGACCTCAGAAATGGACTTCCATGGGGGAAGCTGTATGCTGATGACATTTTGATTGCAGAGAATGAGAGGGAGGCAGAAGAAAGATTTAGGAAATGGAGAGATGGAATGGGACACGAGTTTGAGAGTAAATGTGGGTAAAACAAAAGTGATGATATCTAGGGATGGTGATGGTGCTATCAAAACAGGAATGTGGTCATTTGCAGTTTGCCACAATGTTATGGGAAGTAATTCCATCTTATGCTGTGTTTGTGATGCATGGATGCATAAGAGATGTAGTGGTATTAGAGGTAGACTGCGAAATAATGCTAATATCATGTGCGCGGTGTCTCAGGGAGAGCATGGATTGGGAGGAATGAAAAGATTTATCTTGCTGGCGAGTCTCTTGAGTGTGTGTGAAGGAGTTTTAGTATCTGGGAGACAGGTTATGTACTGCAGGTGGGGCTACTGTAAGAAGTGGGTGGAGGAAGTTGAGGGAGCTGTTTCCTCTCCGAACAATTAGAGGGCTCTTCCTCCGTGCTAAGGGATCTTTGTATGCGGCATGTATTTACCTATTTGTTTTTACCTATTTGTAGTATAGCTACAGCAATTGAGCTAAGCTCGTGTTGTTCTGTCTCCATATCTACATTCGTTTAATCTAGTTTTAAATACATGACTGTTTTTCGCCTGCTCCACCACTTCGTCTGAGTCATTTCAAATACTTATGCTTCTATTCGGGAAACTGAGCCTTTTGAGATCATTAAGACATCTACTTTTCCTCAACTTGAAGCCATGACCTCTTGTTCTTCCATCATCCAACACAAAAAGATCCTCTCTATCCACCCTTTCCAATTCTTACATTTCTAAATATCGTGATCAAGTCACCTCTTTCCCTTCTCTCGTGCAGTGTTGGTAACTTCAGTTTTCCAATTTCTCCTCATAGGTGAGTTCCCTTAAACATGGTATCATCCTCGTTGCCATCCGTGGAACCCTCTCTAGTTTATCAATATGCTTCTTCAAATAAGGTGACCATACCACAGCCACATACTCTAGTCTTGGTCTTATCATGGTCACTATCATCTCCCTCAACATTTCCTCATCCATATGATTAAAAGCCACTCTCATGTTAGTCAGTAATCTATAAGTTCTTCCAATAATTTTGTTTATATGTTTTTCTGGTGACAAGTTATCCTGAATGTGTTGGGAGTGTAATGCTGTTTGGTAGTAAGACTGGGCAGTAACGGAAGAGAATATTTGTAGGCTCAAACATGAAGAAATGACAGTGATTCTATGAATGTGTTGTGCAAAATTCTTAAATATGAGGCCTTGGAGGGCGAGGATTACGATTAAAGAGTTGAGAGGGAGGATGGGATTGGAATATATTGGTGTCATAATGAGGAAGGGTAGATTGAGATGGTTTGGGCATGTTGAGAGGATGGAGGATGACACCTGGGTGTGGAAGGTGAGAAGTGTAAATGTTGGGGGTAATGTTGTGAGAGGGCAGACCCCCCCAAAAAAGACATGGGGCAAGGTCATACAGTGTGACCTCAGGGATAAGAGACTGAATAGGGAGGCTGCCAGATGAGTGCCTCCATTAGGTGACTAAGGCTAATGCATACAAGCATGTTGTAGCCTTTGCAAATAATATGAACGAGATGATACAAGTATCATAATTTGGGGCAGCACAAACTAATGAATTTTAATGCACTTACTTGATAATAACTGACAATAAAACTGTTTCATTTTCTGTAGAAAATTACATCTAAACGTTCCCATAATATCATTTTGGAAATGCCAGGGGAAATGTGTTAAAATTACCCAAAACAAATTTAGCTAACCTAACCCGATGAAATCTTAGCATTCACTGATGTAGCTTCGGCCATTTGTATGGAGCTTGTACTGGGCAGACCTCAGCATTAACCTTACTACATCACATTGCTCATATCAGACTGGCCTCTTCATTTACATCACCCAGTTTTCAATTTTTATGCTGATGCAAAAGTGGCCTCCCACATCTTCTCTCCTTTCTCTTCCCAATGAGTCACTCTCTCCTCTGATCCTCACTTTACTCTGTATATGTGGATATGTTCTGTCTCTTCATAACTACCTAAAGATGATAAGCCAATCAGTACTGTACTATACCGTATTATATGTGGTTATAACTAGATGCATGATGGTCAAATGGTTAGAATAACCCAGTTGGTGTTATGTCTTTGCATGGAATTGATCCTGAAGAGGTCACTGGAGGTTTTTTGACCATGTACAGCATGCCCTCATTTTATGATGAGGATGCATTTGAACAAATCCATCACAGCAATATATTGTATATTGAATCATAACGTGGATTCATTGTGGATATGTTTTTGGCCAAGGGTCACCCATTTAAAAAAGTCTAAAAAGTTTCCAGCTCACATAAGCTGATAAGTATTTCACCTCACTGCACTTGGGACTTATCTTGGAAAGATCATACTGCATTTCTTTTATAAACTGCCTCCAAGAGATTAGTTGTGCTAAGCCGACTCTGTACCTTCTTTACCCCTGCACAGTTGTTGACTTTATACACAGTCCTGTGTAGGGTACAACTCTCATGTGTGGGGAGGCTCCCCACATACAGCTCTTCTCAATAGGGTGGAGTCAAAGGCTTTTCATCTCATTAACTCTCCTCCTCTTACTGGCTCACTTCAACCTCTGTCTCTTTGCCAGACTGTTGCATCTTTATCTCTCTTCTCTTGCTACTTCAGTGGTCATTGCTCCTTTGAACTCTCTGCTTGCATCCCTCCACCTCTATGATGGTGCATAGCACTCAGCTAGCAACAACCTCTCATCCCTTTTCTGTCCAGCTCTCTAATGCAAGAGTTAAGCGTTACTCCCAGTCCTTCATTTATACAACAGGTCAAACTCTGGAACTGTCTCCCTCTGTCTGTATTTCCTACTTCCTATGATCTTCAGTCTTTCAGACGCAGTGTGTCCAGGCATCTCAAAATTAATAGACCTTGAGTTTGGCTGTCTTTTATATTGTTTTTGTTTTTCTTCATGGAAGGAACTGTTTACTGGCTTCTGGCCTTTGGTTCCTGCTTCACATAAAAAAAAAAATCTTGCTGCTTACCACCAAAAATAAAGTGCAGTAGAACCTCTCTAGTTCGGACTATATGGGGGAAGGGTTGTCCGAATTAGCAGATTGTCCGGACCATCAGGATAATCTCCAGTTCATACCAAAAACTATCAACATATAGTATGTTTGTTAATTATATATGTGGCATATGTCAACCCTGTGTAACTGCAGAAGATGAAAAGATGTTAAAATAACCAAAGTAAGCATGTACAGCAGTTTTGTATTGCATAATTCACAGTTAAGGCTATGGCAAGTAACTAGCCTGCTTGAAATTATTATGATCAAGATGTTTAGTGAGCCTTTCTGCTGCAGACTGAAGCTCATTTCCTCTCACTACCATCCTGCATGATCGCTGCTGTACATACCATTTATATACAGCCTCTTCTTGGTTCTTGTTTGGTGGCATTTTCAGAATTTTTCTTTTATTTTCACCATGGTCACTGTCTGCAACATCAGATTTTAAAGCAAACTGTCTCATTTTAGCTTTGTTTTTCTTGGTGTCCGACACAGTTTGTGTGGCTATACCAAACTCGTTCACGAGTCTTCCTGGAGGAACACCAGTTTATCCAGGATTTTCACTTTATCTGCAATACTTAGTGTTACATGTTTCCTTTTAACACCCTTATTCATTGCAGAGCTTTAAGGGACATGATAATGAGGACCAACTTTTGAAATACGGCGTAAAATTATAAATGGTCGGTGAAGTAGTTGATGGAATGGATGCTAGCGTGTGATTAAACAGGCGCCCATGTTGCGACCTAGCATGATCTGAGACCAAACAAATGATGATCACTTTCCGCGCCGATAGTGAAAATGACTTTAGAATTATTTTTAACATATTTTTGGAGAATATTATTTTTAAATTTTGTCCGAATTAACCAAAATCCGGATTAAAGGGGTCTGGACCAAAGAGGTTCTACTGTAATCACTCTGTTATCCGGACACCCAACACCCCATTGTCCAGACATCTTTGGCTTGGGTGTTCGGAACCCAATAATCGTTTTCGTTTTCGTTTTTGAAGGCTCCAACATGCTTGCATGTGTCGGCCTTGGTCACCTAATGGCGGCTCTCCATGCTGCTCGATCTCTGGCAGCCTCCCTATTCAGTCCCTTAACCCTTAAGTCACATTTAATGACCTCATCCCATGTCTTTCTCGGTCTACCCCTCCCAACCCCTCCC
>JAGKTI010002558.1:41937-55415 GCA_018397915.1 Birgus latro | reverse complement strand
ATATATATATATATATATATATATATATATATATATATATATACAGTAGGCGCGGAAAGTGTTGACGCCATCTTAAAAAAAGAAAACATTCTTGTGGTTAGCAAGGAGAAACAAATAAATTAACACTCACCATTGAATTTAGTATTTACTGGCATTCCCCTTCACCTTTATTATCTTCTTAAGGCGTCTGGGGAGACTGATGGCGTAGTTTTGCAGAACAGACGGACTAAAACTGCTCCATAGCTGCAGCCTCAAGTTTAGGCAAAGATGATGTGTCCATACTACGCAGCTGCCGCTTCATGTGCGCCCATAAATTCTCAATGGGATTGATATCTGGGCTGTTTCCGGGCCAATCTCGAATAAAGGGAACCTCACAGTCTGTTAGCCACTGTTTCACTGACTTTGCAACATGTGCAGGGGCAGAATCTTGCATAAATACTCTTGCCTTGGTTTTATCAAAAGAGTCACTTAAAACATCACATAAGAGCTCCAAATAATTGTTCTGGTTCACTTTTTCATTTGCAGGTAGAATTACCAACCTACCAACACCATAATATGTAAAGCAGCCCCAAGCCATGAGTGAGGCTGGGTATTTAACAAACTTGGAAGTGTACTTAGGATCCAGGGGGTCACTGCCTGGTTTGCGGTACACTCGTGATGAAGGGGTACCAGTGACAGTAAATGTTGACTCATCACTCCAAAGCACAGTTTTCCATTGCTCCTCACTCCAGGCAAGATATTTCTTACAAAAATTTACTCTCTTTTTCTTCTGAAGTGCAGTTAGCAGTGGTTTTTTACGAGCACAAAAACTCCTGTAGCCCAGATCGTCATGCAACAGCTGCTGCACACTTCTGACAGACACATCTGCCAGCAACTGTGGGTTCTTTTCTTTTAAATCCCGTGCTGTTAGCCTTGGATCCTTGCTAACTTGCCTTGAGATCAGCTGACGGGTCCTGAAGGTTGTCTTACGAGGTCTCCCAGGCTTGGGAAGTGGAGTGGGAGGAATGGCCTCCCCACTGTCCTTGAACCGCTTCACCAGTCTCTGCACTGTCCTCAGTCTAACACCATCTGATTTGCAATAAATGGGAGTTTGTGGCCAGCTTTGTATAAAGTAATCACTTCCACACATTTGTCCTTGCTTGTGGTTACTTTAGGCATGATGAGAATGTGGTAGGTAACCAAATAACTGTGTTATTTGAGTCAAAACATGCCCTCGTGGTGCATCACACACAGAGACAATCCTCCTCCTGTGGCTGCCCAAACATTACTGAGCCTGCTCCTGTGGTGCCAAACCTGTCAAGCAGGGTTGCCAGCTCCCGTTGGAAAAGTGTCAGCTCATTTCGCATCACAGGGGAGGGTAGTATTGACCCTACTTCACTTAACACGAAAAAGAATGACGTCGACAAAAAAAGTCAATACTTTCCGCGCATACTGTATGTATATATATATATACACACACATGTATTTATATATAGATAGATATAGATAAGTTCTGTGTTAACTTTAGGCTTACATCACTTCGAACAACCTTACAGGAACACTGGAGCAGCATTCAACTGGTAAGTTATTCAAAGTTAAATTATTTGCTTCTGTATGTATCTGCTCTTCTATATTCTGTGTATATATATATACTGTATATATATATATATATATATATATATATATATATATATATATATATATATATATATATATATATATATATATATGTATTTGTTTGTATATTCATACATACATCTATATACAGTATATGTAGATAGATAGATAAATAGATAGATAGATATAGATAGATTAATAGATAGATATGTATATAGACTGTACATAATTGTTGGGCTACTTTATACCAAAATTCGCTGCTTTTGAGGCCTGTTTCCGTTAGTTTTGGTCACAAGAATCTGGCAGCCCTGCTCACATTACTTTCACCTGCTCACATTACTTTCATTCTCTATGTTCATCATTTCATCAAAGTGTTCTCTCCATCTGCTCACTTTTTCTCCCTTCTCAACTAGTAATCTACCATTTTTATCTTTCACTCCCCAGTTAACTTCTTTAGCACCCTGTCTATCACTCTTTACCTCTTCCAGAACATTCTCTTGTGTTCCCTCCGCTTTACACTCAGTTTCCTTCAAAATTCCTCATCCACTCATCCTAACTCTCTTATTAATCTTTTCACCTCTCTCTTCCTGTCTACATACAACTCTATTTTCCATCTCTCAACTTCTTCCATGCCCGTTTCTCATCCACTCACTATTTGCTTTCCACTTTTGTGCCATAGCCTCTCTCACCTCTTTTGTCCATCATGCTGTTCCCTACACCCCATTTTGTCTTCTCTTCACATGCTGCACAGATTTCTTCTGTGAATATCTTGCACACGCATTCCACGTCCCCCATCTGCTCCAGTCTTTATTTACCCAATCGCTCCTCCACTTCCCTCTTATATTCTGCCTTTTTTCCATCCTCTTGTAACTTTTCCACCCTCCTTGTATGAAGTACTTCCTCCTGTCCTTCACTTCTTCTATTTCTTCATTTCCTTTGGACTTTGATTCTGACCACCACCAAGTGGTGGTCTGAAAGTCCACTCCCCCAACCTCTATATATTCTTTCATCCATTACATACCTTCTCATCCTCTCATCCACACACACAGATAACCAGTCATTGCCTTCCATTCATTCAGTTCACCACCCACCCTTCTCATCACTTGCCACATATAAAATGGATCATATTGTGCCTGAAGAGGGTATTAGCTATTACCAACCCCCTCCAGGCACATATGTCTACTAAAGCACTGCCATTCTCATCCATCTCTGCAGGCACACCCCACTCACCAACTACTCCATCCACCTCCACATTCCCTACTTTTCCATTCATATCTCCGATCAAAAACATACTCTCGTTCCTTTCAAACTTTTCCATGCTCGCATCCACATCTGTCCAGAACTCTTCTCTCACCCTGCTTGCACGATCTTGCATTGGCGCATACACGCACACTGTCGCCCACATTTGTAGTCCAACTTTCAGTTTTACCCACACAACCCTTGAGCCAACTGATCCATACTCTCTTATATTCTCCTTTCATCTGTTACTCACAGTAATACACACTCCTTCTTTTGCCCTCCCATTCTCACCTACTCCCGTGCATGTACTCCATCCATACTCCCATTATCTCACACTCTCACCTCACCGTTTAGTTTCAGTTAATCCACATACATCCACTTTCACACCCTCAAGCACCTGAACAATCTCTTTTTCTTTCACCTCATCATTTATATCCCTTACATTCCATGTAGCTATCCATACCATGTCCTTTGTTCGGTCGTTAGTCGTCACCTATTGGTCAGTCCTGGTCCAAGGCTCGTAGTTTTACTAAGTAATCAGAGTTAAGGAAGTGGTATGAACAGAGAGAGGGAGAGAAGAGGGAATAAAGAACAACAACAAAAATTGGAAAGTAACATATACTAATGTTGATGGTTTAATATTGACAAGGTTAGAAATTAACGATTATTTGAGGTTATATGAACAAGCTATTATGTGCTTTGTAGAGACCAGGTTAAGATAGGATATTGATATCCATTTGGGAAATGGTAAATAGAAACTGTGGAGAAGAGACTGAAAAGAAAAAATGGGAGGAGGAATGATGATTGCAGTGAAGAACAACATCAGTGTGGAAAATGTGGAACTGGGAGCAGGCAAGGTTGAAGTGATAAATATGAAATTAGAAACTGGAAAGAATGTCTACAGAGACGTGTCAGTGGTATACATTCCCCCTAAGACAAGGGCATGGAATGACAATGAATACCAGATGTTGTCAGACATGGTTAGTTATCTGCGGAAAGTGATTGAGGAAAGCAGCAACATACTTTTGATGAGTGATTTTAATTGTAAAGAGGTGAACTGGGAGGAATGGGACTCAGACATGGTTAGTTATCTACGGAAAGTGATTGAGGAAAGCAGCGACATACTTTTGATGAGTGATTTTAATTGTAAAGAGGTGAACTGGGAAGAATGGGACTCAGGAGACAGTGAAGATTCGTGGGGCACTATATTGTTAAATATAGCAATGAGTAATGTAATGACACAGTGGGTCAAAGAAGAGACAGGATTCAGAGGTGATGACATGCCAGCAAGACTAGATTTACTGCTAACTTAAGAAGCTGATGTAATTGAATCTTTGAAATATCTGTATCCTATAGGAAAAAGTGATCACATGGTCATTGAGTTCCAGATGATAGAAGGGAACGTGGTGCCAAGAGTTGAGCTTTATAGGCAGGGAAGATACAACTTTGGAAAAGCAAACTTTAAAGGATTGAGAAAATTTTTAGAATATGCGGATTGGAGAAAATTCAGAGAAACGAGAGATACAGAGGACCTCTAGACCTCTTTAATTCGGGAGTGGAAAATTTTGTTCCAAGAGTAAGTTGGAAAGAAAACAGAACGAAGGATTGGTTTAACAGAAGGTGTATTGTAGCAAAAAAGAGAGGGACATTGCATGGAACAACTGGAGAAAGAGAGGTAATAATAGAACAAAGGAGGAATATAGAAGAACTAGATATGAATATACAAGAGTACGTAGAGAGGAAGAAAGGAACTTTGAAAAAGGTGTAATTGGCAAATGTAAAGAAGATCCCAAATTGATTTATAGATTTGTTAATGGCAAATTGAAACAAAAGGAAGGAATTACCAAAATGAAAGTAGAGGGAGAGGTCAATAACGATGCGGCAGTGCAAGCCGAAATAATGAACAAATGTTTTGAATCTGTTTTCACTAAAGAGAGGAATTTGGAGGGGGAGGGAGTGACTAGAAATATAGTGATAAAAGATATAGAAGTGAAAGTGCAAGAAGTGTATAAATTGCTGGAAAATCAAGACGTAAGGAAAGCCCCAGGACCGGATGGAATCTCTACTTGGGTACTGAAAGAATGCAGAGAACATTTGGCGGATAAGATTCACGGTTTAATTGTGTGTACTGTTCTCTGGAAGAAGGGAAAGTGCCTCGAGAAGAGAGCCAATGTGGTACCAATTTATAAGGGAGGAAACGAGGAAGAACCCCTGAATTATGGACCAGTGTCCCTGACCAGCGTAGTCGCAAAATTGAGCAAGAGAATCCCAAAAGACAGATGGATAAAGTATCTGGAGGAGATGAACATTTTTGCTAAAAATCAGTTTGGATTCAGAAGTGGAAGGTCGTGTGTTTCCAACTTGTTGAGCCTTTAATCAAGAGTAATTGACATGCTACAGGAGAGAGAGAGCTTGGTGTATTGTGTGTATTTAGATTTGAAGAAAACCTTTGACAAGGTACCCCACGAGCAACTAGTGTTGAAATTGGAGCACTCAGAAGGACTGAAGGGAAACCTCCTGGAGTGGATGAGAGACTTCTTGAGAGAGAGACAAATGAGGACAGTAATAAAGGGCAAGATGTCTGGATGGAGGGAAGTAACAAGTGGAGTCCCACAGGGCTCGGTGTTAGTACCATCAATGTTCCTGATTTATGTAAATGATATGGTAGATGTGTTATGCAAGTCCGTTGCTGATGATGCAGAGATCTTGAGGAAGAGGCCATCGCTGAATTATATGATGGGTAATGAACCAGTCACAAAAGTGAGAGAAGAGAAAGATTTGGGAGTGCTGGTCCATGATAGTTTGTCACTGGAAAAACATATTAACAACTTAATTAGAGAGACGTACAATCTCTTGCTAACAAAAGAGTGGCATTTCATTACATGGATGAGGAGATGATGAAAAAATTGGTAGTTGCCATGATCCGCCCCAGGTTGGAATATATGGCAGTAGTGGGGTCCCCAGACAAAAAGGAAGATATAAACAAGATTGAGAGAATACAAAGAAGAGCAACCAAGATGGTCCCCAGCCTGGCAGATCTGTCGTACGGAGAGGGGCTGGAAAATCTGGATCTGCCTTCCCTAGAAGAAAGAGGAGAGAGGGGCGACATGATTGCAGTGTTCAGGGCCATGATGGGAGTAGATGAAGTTAATAGAAAAGATTTGTTTGTGTGGGATGGGAGAGAAACTAGAGGACATGAAATGAAACTGAAAAAGCCAAGTTGCTTGAAGGATATCAAGAAATATAGCTTTCCACGTAGATACATAGACCTTTGGAATAACCTGGACAAAGAGATCATCGAGTCTAAAAACTTACACTAGTTCAAAGCAAAATTTGACTCTCTGAGAGAAAAAGACAGGACCCCATGAGTGAAGCTCATTTCCTGTATATCACAACTAGGTAAACACACACACACACACACACACACACACACACACACACATCACACACACATCACAGGGTGCACAGCTACTGCACCCACAGACCACATACAACAAGAAACCAAAGTCCTCAATGTCAAGGATCATCTAGACATGAGAGGCACACATTTTCTTGCTACAGCCTCCACAAACCCACACCATCCACTACACTACATAGCAGCACATCCACACACACCAAGGAACATTAAAACAACACCCAGCACAATATCATACACAAATACTGTCATCTCTCCCCCCTTGCCCTCATCAAACCAGCTTACAAAGCATATCCCTATCTCCGCTCCATTCAGTCACTTAAAGATAACACATAGCTGCATGCACGGCCTCCTGATATCCATCCCTCTGAATCCTACCTCCTTCATAAGGACAGGGTCCACCTGGAGAGGCTGAGATGTGGGCATCATCCAGCCCTCTTGAGTTATGAGAAGAGGCTGGATGACTCCATTGCTGATGCCTGTCCAGGATGCAACACAGCACCCCATACTATTAAGCACAGTATGGAAGACTGCATTGCGCACGATTGCTTGCGCCAACAATACAACATACACTCCTTGAGAACTCTGTGGGAAAGCCCAGTCTCTACCATGGCCTTCCTTAGGGACTCGGGGCTGTTCGGTCAGACTCCCCATGGAACAACTACTGTACAGCTAATGCTAAGAATTAAGCACCATATTACTCATCAACTCTCTTTCTTGCAAATGAAAGCATCCCCAGGTCTGCAGGTGGTCGCTTCGATGAGTAGGACATGAAGATGATGACTAACTTTTCGTGTTTGAAGCTTGATGTTTTTGTGCATGTGCTTGCGGCCCCAACCTTGTCTTTTCTCTCAGTGTGATAACTTCTCCACTGTTAGATAAACTGGACACATTGGCATGCAAGACACGCCTTATGGCACTGTCACTGAGCCCTTTCGTAGTATCCTAGGAAAGATGCTTGGCACGGTTGGATGAGGCAAGGTGTCCGGGTGAAGGGGGAGTGAAATCAGATGAGAAATCTCAGAAAACATTGTTCAGCACCTGGCTAAGTCACAGAGAAGACTGAGGTACACTTGCGTGAGGTGGTGAGAGTTTCTTCGTACTCTTTGGTGATGAGATCAAGTGGTGGCCACTTCAAACTGTGTTGTGATTACATTCATGGTTCCTACTGACAACCTATTTTGCGTCAGTCCCGACCGCTGCCCAATGGGTAGGGGTTAAGTAGTTACCGGTATTCTTGCCATGTAGTTAAAGAACAACTAAGTTAATTTTATCATATAGAAACATAAGCAAAGTTTTTGACAATTTCCCTCCTGCCTTAATCTGCCGACTTGTACCTTTACTGGAATGTTCATGGTGAGACCTTAAAATGAGATTGATAACTGTACATGTGGTAGGTGGGGGCACTCACCATCCACTCACTCGATGTAGTGCTGCTCTCGGGTGTCTGCCCGTTCCTCTCCTCCATCCTTCTTTCCTTCAATCCTCTTCTGTCTTTCTTTCCTTCATTCTTTCCTTGTCCTTCTGCTACCGGATGACTTTACACTCCCTCTTCTGTCTTTCTTGCATTCATTCTTTCCTCGTCCTTCTGCCTGTGGGTGACTTTACACTGAGTGACAAGCCAAGTGGTTTTCTGTACACCAGGAAACCATTTACTATGCTGGGTGGTAACCACATAACCAAATTTTGACACCTGGTGGTTTAGTGGGTAATTACGGCGCTTCAATCGGATTGAGGCGGTGAAGGTTTATATCCAAGGGATGGTTGGGGTTTATTGCTCACGTAATGCCATTCAGGGATGAGTGAGGCTGGTCACTCTCAACTTAAATGTCAGGACCAAATTGCCTAGCCCTGGGCTCCTACGCTTTTCTGTGGGGCGACATATGATTGGATAATGAATGAATGATTAATGTACAGAAAAATCAGTTTCATAAATGATCTATGAGTGTGTATAATTTACCTTAGGATTTAATGTGGTAATATTTTGGATCTTACAGTAGACAGAAGCTAGAGTATTTTTAATTTCAGTGTATTGTATATATATATATTTTTTTTTATGCAAGGAAGAAGGAACCAAAGGCCACAGGCCTGCATACTGTTCCTTCCAAGAAAAAGCAAAAACAGTACAAAAGAGAGCCAAATTCAAGATCCGTTCAATTCGAGATGCTTGGAGACACTGCGTTTGAAAGACTGGAGATCATAGGAAGTAGGAAATACAGACAGAGGAAGACAGTTCCAGAGTTGACCATATACTGCATTTGCCAGTGTATAAGGCTGTCCTGTGTATAAGACTACCCCCAATATTTCCATAAAAAATATGGGTTTAGAGATATACTCTGTGCATAAGACAAGCCCCAACTCATTAGAACACTGGGAGCTTGCTGCCCCAGAAACCCCAGTCCTTTATCACTCTTCCCACTGACCAGTAAAATGATACTATGAACACCTTGCTAAGCAACACAGCCCTTGATTAGGTTTTATCTTAAACCAGCTTCTTGTGTGGGTTTTATAGGCTATCTAGGCTGCATGTATCACCTTTGATATCTAAATTTGTTATACATTTATTATTCCAGTATTAACTCATACTGTATTAAAAACTTAAAATCATGTTGCCATGAATTTTATACAATAGGTTAACAGTAACATGTTATTAAAGTCATCACATCAACTGTCAGTGATTAAAAAGCTTCAAAATTAGTATCATCCACATCCAACATCATCAGTTCATCAACTTCATCTATGGTTAAAATTTGCAGTTCTTCGTCGTAAGGATCAAACTAGGTGTAGTTTCAACATTGGCTTCCTCTTCCTCATCCACTCACAAAATGCCTCAATCTGTGCCACCCAGAATTGGATATTCTACATTTCTTGAAAGAGTTGGTGACTGTTTTGCCAGAAATATCATTCCATGCTTTGATAATAAAATCACACAGCATATCCAGGCCTGGAGCACGCATATTCCCACCTTTTGTATACATTTTTTACTGCTGATCATCCACTTGTTCCATTGCTCACGGTTGCAGTCTTTGAATGGTTTATCCAGACTGACATCAATTGGTTGTAGGGCTGAAGTTAATTGGAGCACCTTAATTACCCACTAGACCACTAGGTGCCATAATTTGGTGATATGGTTACCACCCAACGTAGTAATGGTTTCCTGATGTACAGGGAACCATTTGGCTTGTCACTCGGTGTAGAGTCTTCCATGGGCAGAAGGAAGGGGATTGAATGCCACTTTTAACTTAAAACAAGCTTCATATTTTCTTCATTTATCACTTAGAGCCATGACAGGGTTTGTGGTTGCTGGAAATATGGGGTTTGTGGCTGCTGGAAATAAGATGTTAGCTCAGAGAGAGTGCTGTTGCTTATAAATTAGTGGCAGCTAGAAAGAAAAAAATAATCTTGGTAATGAAACTGAGGAACTTCGTAATGAGCCCAGTTTCAGATCTGGTAACCCTGTGCTCGATGGCAAACAATGCAGCCAGTTGCACTCATGCTGAGACACACGCAGGTGTTTGTGGTGTGTGCTCAACTGGTCACTCATCTTTATTATGTTCTCATTGCTGTATCCATGGAGAGATTTTTATGAAAATTTGCCTTCAAATAGAAAATAAGTTGTTTGATGATATTATTAGTACTGTAATCCCTTAGTTATCTGGACGGCCACTGTCCAGACCATCCATTATCTGGATGCTGTGATCTGGCTGTTCAGAACCATTATTTATACATTTTTCCATTTTATCCGGACAAAATGCATGCATCCAGGTTGAATTTATGGCCACACGAACATTTTAGCCCGACTGGGCCTTTTTTGTAGTGATGAGAAACGGGGAAGTGAGCATGGAAGTGAAAAAGCTCATGCATGACAGTATTATGATACCAACTCTAACGTATGGAAGTGAACCTTGGACCTTGTTGGAGGGACAGAAGTCAAGAGTGAGAGCAATGGAAATGAGTTATTTGAAAGGAGCATGTGGCATCACATGGAGAGACAGACTGACAAATGAGGAAGTGAAGGAGTGTTGTGGTGTGGATGTGGATATGATAGAAGCATTAAGAGGAATGCATTGAGGTGGTTTGGCCATGTGGAGAGGATGTAGAGTGAGAGACTGAGGAGGAGAGTGTATGTGAGTGAGGTGGAGGGGGGAAGAGGGAGGGGGAGGCCAAGGATGAGATGGAGGGATGGAGTGGAGAGGTATATGAGAGAGGGGGGTGTGAGCTGGGAGCAGGGCAATGAAATGGTGGGGGATGGTGACATGGAGGCGATTTGTTTGCGGCCACCCCTTACGGGATTAAGGCGTCTGTCAGTAGATAGATAGATTGCTTGCCTGTGGTTCATGGGTCTGATTGACCATAAGTATTGCCTGGCTGTGGTTTATAGGTCTCCATGACCAGATAGAGTTGTGTGAAACACCAGGAATAAGTGTTGTACAGTGTACTGTAGTGGCCTTATACAACGGTTTTCAAAGTTAGGGTATGTACAAAGGGGGGACAGGGAAGAAGGCCACTATCTGGACAGAGCCACTGTCCGGACATGCCTTTGGCTCTGTTACATCAGATAATTGAGGGACTCCTGTAATTTTAACAGTTTTTGAAAGTACAGCTTATATATACTATATTAAGCGAAACATAGGTCAAGGTAGGTGTTTGGCAATGTTCCCCATCATGCATATGGATCTTGTAACCACAAGATGTAGTGGTTAGGATTTTATATCTGGTGTTTAGGATGACCCCCATTTTGGGGCATTTTTTAATAAGCTTCAAGTGTCGTCTTATACACTGGCAAATTGTTGTGCAGCATTGGCAGGGACGAATCCGATCACGGGCAGAACAGACGTCATTTTAATTGTAAATAGTGTCTGCATAAATTATTTTTTTCAAGGTTTCAAGTATCTGTTACCAAAAGCAGCCATTTATGTGTATTGTATACAAGTTTGAAGTTGGTACAGTTGATTTTAAGAGGATGAGAGAATTTTGAGAAAAGTGAAAATCCAGGAAAAGTAAAAATTGGTGACAATTCCCCCCCCCCCCACCCCCACCCCAGTTTTCAAAGTATTTTCATGTGAAGTTAATGCCAGTCAAAGATAACTGAATTTTTGTGTGAATATCAGTCAGTGTTTGTACTTTGTGTGGAATGTAATAAAACATTAAGAACAACAGTGGCTGTCATAGTGCACAGCCATTTTCATTCTAGGTTCACCCCAGTGTGTTTTCATCTCACTGAATGGACTTGGACCAATATGCCGGTAATTCTTCCCATGATGTGTTCATTGTTCCACTACCTTGAAGAAGTGGAACATTGGAATAGGTCCCACATGTCCATCCATGTGTAATTCACCGGTTCGGTCAGGATCGTGTGATGGGTGTGAGCATGAGCATTTTATCCTCCTGGAAGAGCTGAGAGCTTATACAGTGGATCCCTGGTAAAAGAAAACCTGATAAACGAAAATTCGATGTTACGAAAGCGATGAATATAAGACAAATTCCACTATATGATAGGTATCTGTCTCAGTGGTACGAAAGCGACACGAAATGAAATATGAAAAATTCAAAATGGGCGTGCTGCACAGCGCCGCGCTCGCTTGCAGCCTCAGTGAGGCCGTCACAACAATAACAAGACAATTCACCAACAGGACTTTTCAGCATCAGGACAATTCCCCGTCATTTATTTGCATATCAGTTAATTTAGCAAGTATATTAGTTTTCGAGTTATTTTGGTTATAAAGCTGATGGTGGTTTATTCTTTTTATAATAAATGTAAAATATGGCATCAAATAGTTGGTATTAATGAAAAAAAATATAAATATATTGAAACGTGAATCAGGTGACGTATGCTCAGCGTGCCATTGTCTGGGCAACTCACCTGTTACCAGTGACCTGGCCAGTAAAGACTTGTCACACCACGGTATGAAATTCAAGGCCAGAGAGATTCCCCAATCGATGAGAATGTGGAGGACAAAGTTTACATAGCGTTAGAGAAAGAAACCGTCAGAAATGATGATCAGGTAATGTTGCTGAAAAAGGTGCAATATGTTGATATGTTTGGTGAGTGAAACAACACTTATATCGCCTATATTACTGTGTGATAGGATTAGATAATGAATGAATGAATGAAAACCAATATACTGTACTCTTGTACTACATATAAATTTGTACCAAATAAATAAAGTGGTTTGGAAATTAGTGGTAGGTGGTGGTGACCATCATCCACTCACTTGATGTAGTGCTGCCTACTTCTTCCTTAGCCTTTATCATTCTTTTTCTGTGACTGCCCTCCATTCTTCCTATTTCTCCTACATTTCCTGTCACTTCTTACTGCTTTTCTTTCCTTTACAGATGGCATTACATTGAGTGACAAGCCAAATGGTTTCCTGTAAGCCAAGAAACCATTTACAACGCTGGGTGGTAACCATATAACCAAACCATACGTGCTCCCTACGTGTCAACAAGTGGGTTGGTGGAGGGTTAGTGCCCCTCCCCGTAAAATAAATAACTCAAAGTCAAATGGCCACCCCTTATGAGATTATGGTGTCTGGCAATAGATAGTTAGATAGATAGGTTTGGAAATTACCCTCCCATAGATCACATTTTCTCAGGAGCCAGGGCCCATAGAAAACAGCAAATGTGAGGGCATTCTTACTTGTAGCAAAATTTAAAAGGTCAGGTGAGCGATTTCTCTGAATTTTCGATGTTTCTCATAAAAAGCGGAGGTTTTAGCCAAAAAATATCAAATATCTTCCAGGATTAGGGGAGGTAATTGGTTAAGAATCAGCCGGGATAGGGCGGGTTAACATAAGGCTACATATAAGACATTGGCGTTATTTATAAATGCCTAATAACTTCAGGTGAATGATCAACATACTCTAAAATTATACACATAATCCTCATATTACATCTACATTCTCAGCTAATCAATCAGTCTCAACCAACTGCATCCAAAAATCACAATAAAACTTACTGAAGACAGCTATGGGAGATGCCAGATTATAATTCAAAGTTGTCTACAGTGGGGCAGAAATAAGTTAATTATTGACTGCAAGTGCAAATTATAAACTAATATCCAAACCTGTGCTATTCAGTTAACATAGACCTTGATAGTTCCCTGTGAAATTAGTTATTATAGTATTATCTATCTATTGCTAGACGCCTCAATCCCGCACGGGGTGGCCACAAACAAATCGCCTCCACGTTGCTCTGTCCCCTGCCATTTCACTACCCCGCTGCCATT
>JAGKTI010002558.1:14475-41840 GCA_018397915.1 Birgus latro | reverse complement strand
CCCCCCCCAACTCCCCCCCCCCTGTCATGTACCTGTCCACTCCATCCCTCCATCTCATCCTCGGCCTCCCCCTCCCTCTCGCCCCCTCCACCTTACTCACATACACTCTTCTCGTCAGTCTTTCACTCTCCATCCTCTCCACATGCCCAAACCACCTTAACGTGTTTCTCCTAACGCTTCCTGTCATGTCCACAACGCTCCTTCACTTCCTCATTTGTTAGTCTCTCTCTCCATCTGACTCCACATGCTCCTCTCAAATAACTCATTTCCACTGCTCTCACTCTTGACTTCTGTCCTTCCAACAGGTTCCAAGCTTCACTTCCATATGTTAGAGTTGGTATCACAATACTGTCGTGTAACATCTTTTTCACTTCCATGCTCACCTCCCTGTTTCTTATCACTGCTTTCAACGAACCGGCAACCTTCCTTCCTTGCTGCACCATTTCAAGCACTTCACCCTCCAGACTTCCATCCTTACTCATCACACTACCCAAGTACTTAAATGCACTCACATTCTCTATATCCTCCCAATCTAATCTCACTGTACATTCACTGGCTTCACTTCTCTCGAAGACCATCACTATTCCCTACATTCACCTTTAGATTCCGTTTCTTACACACTCTCCCAAACTCATCTACCAAGCCTTGCAGCTCCCCTTCGTCTTCGCTCAACAACACAGTATCATCTGCAAACAACAGTACAGGGAGTTTCCAAACACTGCCCTCTCTCACTAGTAGTAATCAGTTAGTATTAAGTATATTTATAGAATGATGGAATCGTCCATCTTTTGACTGGGAATTGTCTGATGGCGAATTGACTTCACGGCAAATTTTCCCGGAACCAGTCCACATCTCTCCTCACAGGTTTGTTGCACGTGAGGATATTTTCACAGCTGTACACATTTTTGTTTTGTGTAGACATGCCTCCCATGCGCCCTGCATCATCTCCAGCATTGGGAGAGCCCTCTGCAAAGAAGAAGCAACACCATATTAACTCTGGAGAGGAAATTGGAAAGTACGCCACGAGGAGGGGCAGGGAGTTTTGGAGATTGGGTGTGCTTTAGGCCTTTCAGCTTCCACCGTTGGGACTATGACCAAGAAAAGGAGATGTACAAGAAAATGGCCACCTCATTTTCTACATCTACTGGTATTACTTACTTCAAAATAGGAGGGGTAAAGTTTAGATGGAGGGTCTGAGGGGGTCCTGGTAATCATCCCCCCCTTTTTATGTATATTTCAATGGGGAAAATTGCTACAATATACGAAATTTTGCTTTACGAAAGTTTTTTCCGGTCCCTATCCCTTTCGTATACCGGGGATCCACTGTATAATCTGATCCAAGGGAAAAGCCTTGATCTTCGCACACGCACACACCCATCCTCTTGCTCAAGGAAGACAGTGACCTCTCGTTTCGTCAGTGAAACGTTTCACATCACTAGCAAGGCACTGACCCCCATCTTAGCAGATGCTAAGTGAGAGCACTACCACTGAGCCAGCGAGCGGTGTGTGTGTGTGTGTGTGTGTGTGTGTGTGTGTGTGTGTGTGTGTGTGTGTGTGTGTGTGTGTTCATGCTTGTGTAGTATTCATGAAACTATGAAAGCCAAATAAACTTAAAAAATCAGTGATGCACTCAATGTTGTTCA
Source organism: Birgus latro (assembly GCA_018397915.1). Classification (NCBI taxonomy): domain Eukaryota; kingdom Metazoa; phylum Arthropoda; class Malacostraca; order Decapoda; family Coenobitidae; genus Birgus; species Birgus latro. The sequence continues at coordinate 40,197 of JAGKTI010002558.1, read as the reverse complement.
TTTTAAGTTTTGTTAATTATTTTAAATGCAGGATTACTTCAGGTGATCACAGTAAGCAGACAAAATATGTTAAATGATTTTAGAATGAATCTTACAAAGCTTTAATTAGTGCAAGAGTGGTAATTAACAAATTACTGAATTGGCCCATGTTTGCCCCAGTGGGTGGTCCAAGTTTGTCCTGATTATGTTGCTTGAACTGGACCTCATTAATGGCTAAGGCNTGTGTGTGTGTGTGTGTGTGTGTGTGTGTGTGTGTGTGTGTGTGTGTTCATGCTTGTGTAGTATTCATGAAACTATGAAAGCCAAATAAACTTAAAAAATCAGTGATGCACTCAATGTTGTTCATTTTAAGTTTTGTTAATTATTTTAAATGCAGGATTACTTCAGGTGATCACAGTAAGCAGACAAAATATGTTAAATGATTTTAGAATGAATCTTACAAAGCTTTAATTAGTGCAAGAGTGGTAATTAACAAATTACTGAATTGGCCCATGTTTGCCCCAGTGGGTGGTCCAAGTTTGTCCTGATTATGTTGCTTGAACTGGACCTCATTAATGGCTAAGGCTGCAATGTGTGTGGATAGTGAATTGAGTGAATATTTAAATTTGAGTGTTCAATTGAAACAGGGATATGTCTTGTCTCCATGGTTGTTCAGACTGTATGTGGATGGAATTATAAACGAGATACGAGGTAGGGCAGTGGATGTTGGAGCATCCCTAATGAGTGAGGGCAGTGTTTGGAAACTCCCTGTACTATTGTTTGCAGATGATACTTTATTGTTAAGTGAGTATGAAGGGGAACTGCAAGGCTTGGTGAATGATTTTGGAAGTGTCTATAAGAAACGGAGAGTAAAGATGAATGTAGGGAAGAGTAAAGTTGTGGTCTTCAAGAGAAATGAAGTTACTGGATATACAGTGAAGTTGGATGATGAGGGAGTGGATAATGTGAGTGCATTTAAGTACTTGGGTAGTGTGATGAGTAAGGGTGGAAGTTTGGAGATTGAAGTGCTTAAAAGGTTGCTGCAAGGAAGAAAGGTTTCTGTTTTTTTTAAAGCACTGATAAGCAACAAGGAAGTGAGGATGGAAGTAAAAAAGCAACTGCTTTATAGTATTGCAATACCAACTCTAAAGTATGGAAGTGAAGCTTGGATCCCGTTGGAAGGACACAAGTCAAGAGTAGGAGGGGTAGGAGCAGTGGAAATGAGTTATTTGAGAGGAGCATGTGGAGTTGCATGGAGAGACAGACCAACAAATAAGGAAGTGAAGGAGCGTTGTGTTGTGGATGTGAATATGATAGAAAGCGTTAGGAGAAATACATCGAGGTGGTTTGGCCATGTGGAGAGCATGGACATTGAGAGACTAGGGGAGTGTATGTGGGTGAGGTGGAATGAGAGAGAGGAAGAGGGAGGCCAGAAATGAAATTTAGTGGAGAGGTACAGTATATGAGAGAAGAAGTGAGAGCTGGGAGCAGGGTAGTGAAATGGCAGGGGACCGGGGGACATGGAGACAAAGTGTTTGTGGCCACCTCGTACAGGATTAAGGCATCTGGCAATAGATATAGAAAGAATAATGCAGTAAGAGGAAATGGTTATTTAGTGTAACTTACACACATACTATAGACTACTATGCCGGCATGATACCAAAGATGTATAAAGAATTTTTACCAACAGGCATAGATGTTATTTTAAAATTTGCAATTTAGCAATTTTATGGTCCAGTTCACTCCGTCTGGAGCAACGTTGTTCAGGAACTATTTTCTAATGAAAACAGAGCCAATAAATCATTTTCTTTCCAGTTTTTCTTCACAGATGTACGGCTCTGGTAGTTCAGTGGCAAAAGCAGGCCAGTTAAACTCTACTTTGTGTGAATGCACTGTGTCAGTGATCAGGAAAGTTAATAAAGATTCTTTTTCCCCTTGATGTTTGTTTCATTGTTTTCTGTTCTTCACTGCACAGGTGATGGAAGAATCTTTATAAAAGTGGCCTTATAAAACAGGTTTTCATCCAAAACAGTCATCTGAACATACAGTAAACCTTGCATAAGCCGAACTTTTAGAAGCCGGAATCTTCAGTTAGCCGAACTCAGGCCGAGACCACGTATGAAAGTAGGCCGAAATGCGAAAGTAGGGGGAGAAATGGCGCCAGGCGGACACGTGGCGCCAGTCTGCTGCTTGCTTTTGGAGACGGTAGTTGCGCCATTCTTACTATCATCTAGTGCTGAGCGGTGCTCTCCTTTTGCCTTCTGCCTTGCCATGGAAGGTTCAAAGCTTAAAACAAGTGATCCTGGCACCTCTAGTCGTAAAGAATGAAGCTAAAAAATAAAAAAAAATGTGTGCGTGTGACTTAGTGTAGTGATCATGATTAAAGTTCAGTACTATTGTTACTGAAAGTGTTACATTTGTCTATTACAGTGATTACATTTAAGTTTAGTTCTTAATATAGAGTGAAATAAATACTGGGTACTGTTTAGAAATTTACATTAAAATGTGAACTCGCCCACCTCCACCACCTCCGTCTCCAAAACAAAACAAACTGCCGACGAATTTACTGCCTCTGACGAAAGGTGTTACACTGCAGTTTATTACAGTGATTACATTTAAGTTTAGTTCTTAATGTAGAGTGAAATAAATACTGGGTACTTGTTAGAATTTACGTTTAAGTGTGAACTCAACCACCTCCACCACCTCCGTCTCCAAAACAAAACAAACTGCTGACGAATCTAGTGCTTCTGACGAAAGGCAAATTATGTGCACTGAATTCTTTCTTTTTTGTCTTTCTTTATTAATTTATACACTGTATATGCTCCTTTACTTTAGTGTTAAGAAGACCAGTAATAAGTAATGTTATTGCAATTTGGGGGGGTGAAAATCCATCTCCAACACATGCTACCGACGGTCTGTACTGCCTCTGTGAATGATTTTCTACCAATTAACCACTTTAGTACTGTGACTTCTATTTCTACTTTATTTACGCTTCCTCCAACCGATTTTATGACACTCAGGACTGGACTCACATACTGAAGGGGCTAACAAAGGCTGTACCAACCCCGTGCACTTCCACAAATCCAACCTACACTGACTAAAATTGTCTGGTGGCAGCAAGAACAAAATGAAAATACACCCAGCACTGAAGGGGTTAAAGGTATATTAAATGCACTAAATTGTTTTTTGTCATAACTTATTTATTTATATATGCTTCTTTAATTTAGTGTTGAAAAGACAAGTAATAGGTATTGTCTTAGCAATTTTTTTGGGTGAAAATTCGGTAATTTAGCCATTTTTGGGGCTGAAAATTTGGTAAGCCGGAAAAATCGGTAATTCGAACCAGGGTAGAGCCCCATATAGTTCGGCTTATGAAGGGTTTACTGTATTATCGGGATGTATATTATTAATAGTTCATTATTGTCAAATATCTCAAGAAACTTCATTGTCATTGTCGAGGGACAACTGTATGTAGATCACTGTCCTAGCTTAATCTTTTTGTGTATGAAATATGAAGACTAATCAGTCGTCTTATTTCTTTTCAGAATGGAAACATAGCAGAGGCACTCCTGCGTGAAGGGTTTGCACGATGTGTTGACTGGTCTATAGCCACTGTGACGGGAGGCCCAGAAAAGCTCAGAGCTGCAGAGAAAGTGGCGAAAGAGAAGCAGCTTCGACTCTGGCAGGACTACAAACCCTCCAGTTTATCAGTAAGATCTTATTTTGTGGACTAGCATAGCATAATGAAATCAATTGATACTTGGTGGTCTAGTGTAGAATACTTGGGTTGGAAGTAACACCCATACCATACACACAGAAGTGGGTGGAGTTTTTCAGTCATGTAAAAATGCTACTGGAAAAAGTTGGCCTTGTACCCTTGTTTTTATTTTTTCTTGGAGGAAACAATCTTATGGGCTTTTAGCCTTTGTCTCCTTCTTCTGTGCTTTAAAAAAAAAAAGTCAGTACTTGGTTGTGGAAGCTAAAGGACCAAGGTATCATGTGATTGAGTGGATGATGTGTGCACCATGTTTGTTACTATGGGTTGCAATTATTTTATGATGACAGTCATTAGAATACTGTATCTTAGTCATAAATGTGTGTGAAATGACTGTGATAGTTCATTAGATTTAGCCAAGGAAGAGGATGGACTTTTTATAATGCTATGTTCATTCTTTTTCCATCTATCCATCCATCCATCATCCAATCCTACGTTGCCCCATGAGGAGCGTAGGAGCCCAGGGCTAGGCAAATTGGTCCTGACATTTAAGATGAGAGCGGCTAGTCTCACTCATCCCTGAGTGGCATTACATGAGCAATAAACCCCAACCACCCCTTGGATATAAACCTTCCCCGGCTCAATCCGATTGGAGCACCTTAATTACCCACTAAACCTCCAGGTGCCATAATTTGGTTATATGGTTACCATCCAGCGTAGTAAATGGTGTGCTGGTGTACATCTACCCTATACAGTAATATTGTCGTATTCCATGCACCCAGATTGCAGACAAAGACAAGGAGTTCACAGGCAAGGTTGTGGAAGTGGTCAACGGGGATGCTCTGGTTGTGAAACGACAAGATGGAAAAGCTCAGAAGATCTTCCTCTCTAGTCTCAGACCACCCAGGTTAGTTATCTTTAGTTATGTTGTATTTGTTCAGTGCAGTAGTAGTTGACTTCATCATCATTATTAGTTTATAAAAAAGATTTTGTACTATATTACCTCATCTATATATAGGAAGAAAGACAATGATGATGAAGTACATTTTTATACTAGTCCTTGGTAGATGGTTTGTCAGTATAATTATCACCCAGATCCCATTTCCCCTGTCTTTTTGAGGTGGAGAGATGCTTATCAGTGCTCTTAGATCATTTAATGGATTTTTCTGTTATCCTCTCATTTCCTTTATTAGTACAAAGGGGAGGTTCTAATCTCAACTTCCATCTGTACTTGCCTAATATGGCTTTCAGGAAGTACACTGTGCAGTTTTTATTTACTGTCTATCCCCAGGAATTAGAGTGTTTACTGTTAAGATAGTTGAATGGTAAGGAAATGTGAAGAGCTATATGGTGCAAAATAAAGATAATGTTTGGATGTTGAGACTTTTGAGTTGAGGCATAAGGGTAAACATAAATTATTTGACCTGTAGGGTCTTAGGTTAATTACTATAGAGATTGAACTGTGTGTGTGACCCCCTCCAGTAAAGAAAGAAAAGTATGTGGTGCTGAAAAAGGACTCAAGGTTTATGGATCATGTTACAGTGCTGCTGGTCATGCAGCTGGAGAGGGGGGGAGGGGTGGGACAAGGTTGATCTGTCCAAGCATGGAATACTGCCTCTGAAAGTGAGTGTGTGCATGTGCTTGTGTGTGTGTGTGCATGTGTATGTGTGTGTGCATTTACATGTGTGTGTGTGTGTGTATATATGTGTATGTATGTGTGTTTGCATGTGTGTGTGTGTGTGTGTGTGTGTGTAACATCTCTGTTGATAATATGGTATATGATTTGCCAGTGACAAGCTACTTAAAGAACACCTGTTTAGGACTTCCTTCAGAGGATACAGCATCATGAAGCATTAACTGAAGATTCAACCAGATGTTCTCTTGTGCTCCTTAGGCTGCCAGATTCAGAAGCCCCACGACCACCAGGCAAGAACTTCAGGCCATTATATGACATCCCTTGGCTATTTGAAGCTAGAGAGTTCTTGCGGAAGAAGTTAATTGGCCAGAAAGTCAGCTGTACTGTTGACTACATCCAGCCAGCACAGAACAATTTCCCTGAGAAGACCTGTTGTACTGTCAGGATTGGAGATATGTGAGTACAGCTTGGTGATACTGAGGAAATTTTATGTAGCTGTCCAAAAGAGAGAAGTTTGGGAAGGGACAGAGAATAGAGTGGAAAGATGGATTGCAGAACTTGTGGAAGTGAGGGTTGACATGATGGCAGAAGGAATGATCAGGCATTTTTGTTGAGCTCATCTTGAATGAACCTGGGACAGCATTATGTAGATAAATAAAAATACAATGTGGAATTACAGGATACCATACTGAAGCACCTGTAATGTAATGACAAAGAGTTAGTTTATTTCAGTTCGGGCCACCTTAAAAATCAAACCCTTCTCCTTTCCTCCTCCCCCCCCCTCCCCTCCACAAAAAAAAAGTTTCAGTCTAATCTTAACTGATAGGACTCCTTTAAAAGATTGTGAGTTTTTAATTGCAGCCTCCTCCCAAGGCATAAGAGATGGTATTACGACTCTGTGAGGTCTTTTACGCTGTACTTTGCATAGATCAGCCTGTTTTATAATGTTAACTTCAAAAGCTGGAGATTGTATAGTAAGTATAGTGTAATCCCAGTTGGCTGATTACCATGTACACCCTGGCAGTAATGTTGCGGAGGCGATGGTGAGTAAAGGATATGCCACAGTGATCCGGTACCGGCAGGATGACGACCAGCGTGCCTCTTGCTATGATGACCTCCTCTCAGCTGAAGCCAAGGCAATCAAATCTGGCAAGGGACTCCATAACAAGAAAGAGACCCCATTACACAGAGTTGCTGACATATCAAGTGTAAGTTTGGCAGTATCATAACCAGTGAGGTTTATTCAAGGTGGACTGTTATGCAAGGCTCAGCCATCTGTTTTGCCATTTGTTATTGGAAAAAGTTAAATTACTAGTAACTTACTCTATCCTTGTTTGTAATAGGTAGGGTAACCCATCCCCACCTTAATGTGGTGCACACTGTTAGTACACATAGTGTCTGTCCAAGTGGAGGCAATGGGAAGGGTGCTGCATATCATCTAGCAGTTTTTCTTTTTCTTCTCTTCTTTTTTCTTATCTGTATTTATTTCATCTTTTCATCCCAAATTAAAGTTGGACTAACAGGAGTGGATACTTGGGTTAACTTAATGATTTTTTATTTTATTTTTTTTATTTATTTATTTTTTAAATTAGTCTTGAGTCAAAATTATCATTGCCTACACTTTAGTAAGCTTGTAGTTAAAACTGCACTAGCTTTGAAGTGTACACTCTGCAGCAAGTGGTTTCATGTGTGCTTTGAAAATTTTGAGTTGGGTGATTATCCATTTATGAAAAGTGTCATCTGCTGGGATTTGCTGGCTCTGCAGCCAGTGTGCAACACCTGCAGATGAAGCCCTGACCAGTGGGCAAAATTGCTATTGCCAAGAAGGATCTGATTGAGAAAGTGACTGCTAATCTTTGAGGCAGTAAAAGGCATCTTGAGCAGATTAAAGGCTTTGGAGGCAAGGGCCTCTTCACCAAGGGTTGCCAGCCATTCTCAAACACAGACATTGTCTAAGGTGCTGAGAAAGAGCCTCAAAGATGGCAAGAAGGACTTAACAAAAGACATCATAGAGATAAGTAATCATGGTGAATAGAAGACCAAAGGATGACCCGAATGCTCAGATGAGTCTTGTTAATCCAGGCAGCATTAGAGATATTCTTAACTATTCTTAACTCAGTACTGGTTGACAGCTGTACCAAGACTAAAGCTGGTGGACACATAATAAGAGTTCCTTCTGAGGAGACTAGGAGCAAGGCAGAATAATTTTGGCTGTGATGATGTTTACTTTGTATCTGCACTAAGGAAAATGGTGCCAGAGATGACCAAAACAGGCCTCTCTCTTTCTCTGTATGACTCGGATATCATACCTAGCATTTTGAATGAAAACACCAAAATTAAGATGCTTGTGGATATTGCTTGCACTTCGAGTCCCCTCTTTGCGAGAAGTATGAATGATACAAAAATTACTGTCTTAAAGATGTCTCCTGAAGTTTGCTCCATCATTGTAGAACAGAGCAGTTCTATCTATCTATCTATTGCCAGACGCCTCAATCCCGCACGTGGTGGCCACAAACAAATCGCCTCCATGTCACTCTGTCCCCTGCCATTTCACTACCACGCTCTCATCTCACACCCCCCTCTCTCATATACCTCTCCACTCCATCCCTCCATCTCATCCTCGGCCTCCTCCTCCCTCTCGCCCCCTCCACCTCACTCACATACACTCTCCTCATCAGTCTTTCACTCTCCATCCTCTCCACATACCCAAACCACATTAACGTGTTTCTCCTAACGCTTCTCATCACGTCCTCAAGCACACCACAACGCTCCTTCACTTCCTCATTTGTTAGTCTGTCTCTCCATGTGACTCCACATGCTCCTCTCAAATAACTCATTTCCACTGCCCTCACTCTTGACTTCTGTTCTTCCAACAGGGTCCAAGCTTCACTTCCATATGTCAGAGTTGGTATCACAGTACCTGTACTGTCATGTAACAACTTTTTCACTTTCATGCTCACCTCCCTGTTTCTTATCACTGCTTTCAACAAACCAGCAACCTTCCTTCCCTGCTGCACCCTTTCGAGCACTTCACCCTCCAGATTTCCATCCTTACTCATCACACTGCCCAAGTACTTAAATTCACTCACATCCTCCTTATCCTTCCCATCCAATCTCACTGTACATTCACTGGCTTCACTTCTCTCAAAGACCATCACTTTACTCTTCCCTACATTCACCTTTAGATTCCGTTTCTTACACACTTTCCCAAACTCATCTACCAAGCCTTGCAGCTCCCCTTCGTCTTCACTCAACAACACAGTATCATCTGCAAACAACAGTACAGGGAGTTTCCAAACACTGCCCTCTCTCACTAGGGCTGCTTCAACATCCACTGCCCAACCTTGTATCTCTTTTATAACCCCATCCATGTACAGATTGAACAACAACCATGGAGGCATGACACATCCTTGTTTCAATCCAACCTTCAAATGGAAAGATTCACTCAGTTTGCCATCCACACTCACTACAGCCCTAGCACCCTCATACATATTCTTCACTGCCTTTAACAACTTCCCATCCACTCCATATATTCTTAATACCTTCCACAAACCTTGTCTATCCACCCTGTCATATGCTTTCTCCAGATCCATGAAGGCTGCATACAACTTCTTGCCCTTCTCTAGAAACTTTTCCACTAAGGATCTAAGAATGAATATCTGGTCTACACAACCTCTTCCCTTCCTAAAACCTCCTTGTTCTTCTTCAACTAATTCCTCAGTAATTTCCCTAACTCTGTCAATAAGTATCCTACCATATACTTTTCCTATTACACTGAGAAGGCAAATGCCCCTATGGTTACCACACACTGCTTTTTCCCCTTTTCCTTTGTACAGAGGAATAATTATACCTGACTTCCAATCCTCCGGGTCTCTACCCTCCTCCCAAGCCAATCTGCACACCTTCCACATCCATTCTATTACTATCCCTCCCCCATGCTTCAGCATTTCACCACACACTCCATCAATTCCTGGGGCTTTCCCCATTTTAACTTTCTTCATTGCTTCCACCACTTCCATCTTGGTGATTTCTTCCTCTCTTCTCACAACCCTCCTTCTCCCTGCCATTCCCCAGCCACTTATACTTGCATTACTTTCATTCTCTATGTTCAACAGTTCATTAAAATGTTCTCTCCATCTGTTTACTTTTTCTCCCTTCTCCACTAGTAATCTACCATTTTTATCTTTCACAGCCCCACTGACTTCATTGGCACCCTGTCTAGCTCTCTTTACCTCCTTCCAGAACATTTTCTTACATTCTCTCCACTTTGCACTCAAATTCCTTCCAAATTCCTCATCCACTCTCTTCTTACTTTCTCATACTAATCTTTTCACCTCTCTCCTCCTTACTACATATAACTCTCTCGTCCGTCTCTCAGCTTCTTCGTCGCCCCTGTTCCTCATCCACTCATTATATGCTTTCTTCTTTTGTGCCACAGCCTCTCTCACCTCTTCAGTCCACCATGCTGTTCCCTGAACCCCCTTTCGTCTTCTCTTCACCCCACACACCACCTCACATACTGCACCGATTTCTTTTGTGAATACCTTGCACACACCTTCCACATCCCCCATCTGCTCCAATCTATATTTACCCAATTGCTCCTCCACTTCCCTTTTATATTCAGCCTTTATTCCATCCTCTTGTAAATTTTCTACCCTCCTTGTAAGAAATACTTCCTCCTGTCCTTCCCTTCTTCTCTTCCTCCATCTTGTTTGGATTCTGATTCTAAAAAAAGTCCACTCCCCCAGCCTCTATATACTCTTGCATCCATTACACATCTTCTCATCCTTCCATCCACACACAGTCAGTCATTGCCTTCCGTTCATTCATTCCACTGTCCTCTCTTCTCACCACTCGCCATGTATACCTATGGATCATTTTGTGCCTGAAGAGGGTATTAGCTACCACCAACCCCCTCCCAGCACAAATGTCCACTAAAGCACTGCCATTCTCATCCATCTTCAGGCACACCCCACTCACCAACCACTCCTTCCACCTTCTCATTCCCTACTTTCCCATTCATATCTCCAATCAGAAACACTCCCTCATTCCTTTCAAACTTTTCCAAGCAGGCTTCCACATTTGTCCAAAACTCTTCTTTTACTCTACTTACACGATCCTGCGTTGGCGCATACACGCACACAATTGCCCACATTTGTAATCCAACTTTCACTCTTACCCACACAGTCCTTGACCAAGCTGATCCATACTGTCTTACATTCTCCTTCCACCTGCTGATCTATACTCTCTTACATTCTCCTTCCACCTGTTGCTCACAACAATACACACTCCCTCTTTCGCCCTCTCATTCTCACCCACTCCCGCGCATATACCCCATCCATATTCCCATTCTCTCACACACTCACCTCGCCATTTAGTTTCAGTTATTCCACATATATCCACTTTCGCACTCTCAAGCACCTGTACAATCTCTCTCTCGTTCACCTCATCATTCATACCCCTTACATTCCAGGTCACAATCTTTTTTTCGTCATTTGTCCGGTCCTTTTCTGTCAACTTTTGGTCAGTCCTGGTCCGAGGCTTCCTGTCCGTATTTGTAGTTAGTTGTTTTTACGGGGTGGGGCACTAACCCACCACCAACCCTTTTAGTCACCTCTTACGACAAGGTGGGATACTGGAGGAGAATTCTTGAAAAAACCCCTACCCCCAGGGGTATGACTCGGATATCATACCTAGCATTTTGAATGAAAACACCAAAATTTAGATGCTTGTGGATATTGCTTGCACTTCGAGTCCCCTCTTTGCGAGAAGTATGAATGATACAAAATTACTGTCTTAAAGATGTCTCCTGAAGTTTGCTCCGTCATTGTAGAACAGAGCAGTTACCTCTTTATAAGTCTCTCATTATGCCATGCCCTTGACAGATCCTGGGTTACTCAGTGTCATCACTGCCATGGTTTTGGTCACTTGTCTGAGAAGTGCACCAGAAAGAATGATGATTTTGTTCTAGTGCCCATACATATCTGGAGACTGCAATAATAGTCTCTCAAATGTATAAACTGCTTTTTCGAGAGTCGCAGATGCTCTTTTCACCTCTAGTAGAGAGTGGCCAGTTATGATTTCCCATAGGAATGGATTACTAAAGAACAACTTTGTCCATTCAAAAACTGATGATAACCCCACTTGAATCACTGAAAAATCAGTCTTCTAAACATTTGTTCTATCCATATTAAGATAGATTGTATTAACCACTCAACCGCTGGCCATCACTTTCGTGACACTCGGTGGTGATGGCTTGAGCTGTGGGCCGTCAGTTGGGTGTCTCTGTTTTCTTTTTAAGTAGCAGGGGCTTTTAACATATAAATATATATGAAAAATTTCAGGAGAAACCTGAGTGATATTTTTATCACTCAGGCTAGTTTTGGCCAATATTTCAAAAAAGTAAGTCAGAGCGTGAATTACCACCGGCGGGAAATGCCAGGACTGCTTCCCACAACCCCACAGTTTAGGGGTTAACGAAACTGTAAATCAGCATTGGTTTGACATTTTGTGTGACATTCACAATAATTGTTCCTTGCATAAATTTGGACTTTATCCCATCATCTTTTGTACAGTAAAAGTCCTGTGATTTGGCAGGTGATTATTCGGTAGATCTGATATTTCGGCAGTTTTGGGAAATACAGTAAGACCTCACTACTGTATATCGGACTAATTGGGGCTCAGGCCAGTCCGAAATATGCGATTTTCCGATAAAAGCGACATCCGGACTTACCCCTGCTAACCCGGACTTTTTCCGATATATCAGACATTAGTCCGGATTGCATCGGTAGTTTTCACCACCATTGCAGTATTGTACTGTGTTATACCTTCACTACATTAATCAAATGGTATAATAATACTGTACTGTGCACTGAAAAACATGTCTTTCACTTGTCTTATTGTGGTGAACATAGCTGAAATTGTCAGGCAGTCCGGACTGCTTTCTGGCTATATCAGACTTTTTCCGATATATAAGAGTTTAGTCCGGTAGCTCCTCGAGTCCGATAAAAGCGAATTCCGGTGTACTGAAGTCCGCTACATCGAGGTTTGACTGTAGTCTCATTTACGAAAGTCTTTAATTGTTCGGCAGGTGTTCGGAATCATCTCAGCAGTCCAGGAAGTGTTATCTGTTACTTGTAGGCCTACTGTTTCATTACACTTGTATATGTTCACTAGTTTCTGTATTTTTCAGATTCAGGTACTGTACTGTATTGATTACAATATTGCACAGTATCACACAGTACCGTAACCACCCCCCTCTCAAATTAGCAAGGGTTACAGTACAAGCCCCCTCGCTAATTCTTGAAATTCGCTAATTCTTGATGCCTTCCTGAAAATGACATTTGTACATAATTACATAGCCCATGAACCGCTGATACTTTAACGCAGTACCCATAAGTATACGTTGCTTGTCAAATCTGTTTTCCCATTGTTTTTAGCTGTACAGCTGTGACAACTCTTAACTGATTCATAAGCATAATGGTGGAAGGGACTGTTCTGAGTGTTTAACTAAACCTAACCTAACCGAGTTTAACTGTACCTAATAATTTGACCAAACCTGACCTAACCTAAAGTTGGAAATACTGTATACATAAAATAAACTGGAGGAATATGAATTGGTAAGGACTTTCTGATGAAAGTTAAATGTACATATAGCGCTCATGCTTTTGTTCGTTTTTATGTTTATATGTGAAAGAGTGGGTATTGATGCAAACAGTAATGTATTCCATTAACCCCTTAAAACCCCCCAGCGATGAACAACTATTTATAGTACCGCTGTCAGTGAAATCAATGTAGTGTGAGCTGTAAACAACCTTGAACAATTATGGGAAGGGATTGAAGGTCACTGGTATGTTTACACAACTCTATGCTACCATTCCAAGCAGTCAGGCAGTTGCTTAATCTCAGATGTTTTCGCCCATATGGGACATGCACCGTAGCTTTATCAATTCTTCTGTGAATCTGAGCGTATCATAGCATGGGTTTAGGAAGGTAAATAACACATTGCTAGACGCACCAGACTATTCTCTTCACGTCTTTAACCCGCCCAGTCCCCCCCGACGTACGATGCGCGTCACCACTTTTTTTTTCACACTCAGACCCACCGACATGTATCGTACATCAGTCAGATGCAAGGCCCGTCGTTTGCACATTTTTCAAGATTCACGGGTGATTTTTGGTAGGCATGTGTGGGAGACTTTCCTCTACCCGCTGTCAAGCGGGAATACTGCCTGGCCGCACCTGACCCCCTCCCCCCCCACACACACTCGGCAATTCTTCTGTTAGCAGTAACCTGGCCAGTAAAGACGTGTTGCCCCATGGTCGCTCCAATAACAAAATTCACGGTGAAAGTGATTCCTGAGGTGGAGGATAAAGAAATAATGAAGCTAGAGGAAGAAACAAACAGAATTGATGAGGTGGTAATGTCGTAAAGGAAGGTGCCATGTGTTGGTGTTTTTGGTGGGTGAACAATGCTTATATCACTTATATTATTGTGTGAAAACCAATATAGTCTTGCACTACACATAAATTCTTACCAAATAAATAAATAAATACATAATTTAAAGTGGCTTGAATTAGTTAACCCTCCCATAGTTCATTTTCTTTGAAGCCAGGTACCCTGAGAGAGAATGAAAAGGTAAGGCTGACTGTCACCTTTAGCAACATTTATAAGCTCAGGAGGGTGATTATTCTGTGAATTTTCGATGTGTCTCACCAAAAGCGGAGGTTTGAGCCAAAAAAAGACAAGTTGAAAATCGGTCGGGTTCTGAGGGGGGTAAAAAAACAGTCGGGACTGGACGGGTTAAGAAAAATAGATTTCAGAAGAATGGAAGAAACTTACTCTGTGTACTCAAAGATGGATTAAATTTCTTGCAATTAATTTTCTTAACCCCTAAACCGCGGGGTTGTGTGAGGCGGTCCTGGCACTTCCAGCTAGTGGTAATTTGCACTCTGACTTATTTTTTTTAAATATTGACCAAAACTAGCCGGAGTGATATAAACAGCACTCAGGATTCTCCAACGGTTTTTCATATACAGTAATCTCTTTACTTTCCGGACGACCACTATCCGGTTACATCACTGTTCGGACATCGTAGACTGGTGGTCGAAACCCCCAAATCCCCCCCCCCCCCCCCCCCCCCCACCAAAACAAAAAAAAAAAAAAAAAAAAAAAAAAAATCTACCGCGTCAATTTGAATTTCCCGCGCGTGCTGACCTGCTCTCTTCCTGCACTCTCCCCCTCCTGCTAGTTCTCTCTCAACTCCCATGAAGAGCGAAGAGTTGCCGGATCGTTTGTGGTATTTTCATTCTTCTTTAAATAATCATAATTCACAGTGCTAAGGATTAAGTGTAGTTAAACACTGGATTACTGGACATGCTTCAAGAGCAATTATGACCACTGGAAAAACCTTAGAGGTGGGGGTAATATTCATTAACAACCATCATAGACATGTAAGTACACTGTCAACTGTTAAATATTTTCCATAATCACTTCTAAATCCTCATTCTCTGGTTACATTTTATTTACTTCATGCTTTGTGTCCCATATTTGAGTGCATAGGCTGTGAAAAGGTGATTTTCACAGTAATAATCATATCTCTTCCTTACGTTCATTATGTAGCCAGCTGGCGAACACCCCTGCCTTACTCACCTCAAAATCATCATTTTGGGGTTAAAATTCGAGTAATTCATGCTTTGTACCCATTATTTATGTGAATAGGGTCTTAAATAAGTGCTGTGCATGTCCGGTAGGGAGGAAGGTAGGTGGTTTTCTGATTTAGGTTAGGGTAGGGTCAAGAATGACCAGTGCTGTTGGTGAACAGTGAACACCTTTGCCATACCTAACTCTTTTTCTGGTAACAGTTTATTTATTTGATGCATTGTGTCTAATATTTTAGTGCATAAGATGTGAGAAATGATGATTTTCATAGTGATTGCCTCGTCCGATACTTACTTACACTAAGCTGCCAACTCGTGAACACCTATACCTTACTTACCTCAAATTCATCATTTTTGGGTTAAAATTTGATTAACTCATGTTTTGTGCCCATTATTTATTTGAATGGGGTCTTAAATAAGTGCTATGCATGTCCAGTAAGGAGGTAGGTAGGTAGTTTTCTGATTTAGGTTAGGTTAGGTTAGGGTCAAGAATGACTGGTGCTGTTGGTGAACAGTGAACATCTTTGCCATACCTAACTCTTTTTCTGGTAACAGTTTATTTATTTGATGCTTTGTGTCCAATATTTTAGTGCATAAGATGTGAGAAATAATGATTTTCATAGTGATTGCCATGTCCGATACTTACCTACACTAAACTACCATCTCGTGAACACTTTTTTTTTTTTTTTTATGCAAGGAAGAAGAAACCAAAGGCCAATGTTCCTTCCAAGAAAAAGCAAAAACAATACAAAAGAGAGCCAAATTCAAGATCCGTTCAATTCGAGATGCCTGGACACACTGCGTTTGAAAGAATGGAGATCATAGGAAGTAGGAAATACAGACAGAGGAAGACAGTTCCAGAGTTGACCAGTTGCATAAATGAAGGACTGGGAGTAACGGTTAACTCTTGCATTAGAGAGTTGGACAGAAAAGGGATGAGAGTTTGTTGCTAGACGGGTACTACGTGCCCGTCGTAGAGGTGGAGGGATGCAAGCAGACAGTTCAGAGGAACAGTGACCATTGAAGTAGCGATAGAAGAGAGATAAAGATGCAATAGTTCGGCGAAGAGACAAAGGTTGAAGGGAATCAGTAAGAGGAGGAGAGCTAATGAGACAAAGGTTGAAGGGAATCAGTAAGAGGAGGAGAGTTAATGAGACGAAAAGCCTTTGACTCCACCCTATTGAGAAGAGCTGCATGTGGGGAGCCTCCCCACACATGAGAGTTGTACTCCATACACGGGCGAATAAAACTCGTGTACAAGGTCAACAACTGTGCAGGGGTAAAGAAAGTTCGGAATCGACTTAGCACACCCAATCTCTTGGAAGTAGATTTCACAAGAGATATAATATGTTCTTTCCAAGACAAATCCCGAGAGAATGAAACCCCAAGCATTTTCAAGGATGATGCAGGACATAACTGTTCATTATTAAACATTAGTTGGTAACCCTGAGGAAGATTTTGTCGGGTTGATAAGTGTAAGAACTGAGTTTTTGATGCATTAAAAATAACAAGATTATTTTTACCCCAATCAGAGATACGAGCCAAGTCAGACATTAGGTGTGCCATAGCCTCATCCCTTTTTTGTTGAAGTAACTGCTGAGATGGACGTTGCAGGAACCAAATGGAAAGGTGAAGGGTGGAATCATCAGCATATGAGTGGATGGGGTTAGATGTACAGCTTAGAAGGTCATTGATGAATAAAAGGAAGAGAGTAGGTGATAGGACAGAGCCCTGAGGAACACCACTGTTGATATGTCTAGGAGAGGAATGATGGCCGTCTACAACAGCAGCTATAGAACGACCAGAAAGGAAGCTAGTGATGAAGGCACAGATAGAAGGATAGAAACCGTAGGAGGGCAGTTTGGAAATTAAAGATTTATGCCAGACTCGATCGAAAGCCTTTGAGATGTCAAGTGCAATGACAAAGCTTTTGCCAAAGTCCCGAAAGGAGGATGACCAAGAGTCTGAAAGGTAGGTGAGAAGATCGCCAGTGGAGCGTCCCTGACGGAACCCATACTGACGATCGGAAAGAAGGTTGTGACAGGAGAGATGCTTTAAAATTTTTCTGTTAGGAATTGACTCGAAAACTTTTGAGACACAGGATGTTAAAGCAATTGGACAATAGTTAGAGGGTTGGGAATGGTCGCCCTTCTTTGGGACTGGCTGAATGAGAGCAAACTTCCAGCAAGAAGGAAAGGTACAAGTTGAGAGACAAAGGCGAAAGAGTTTACCTAGGCAGGGTGTAAGCACAGAAACACAGTTTTTGAGGACAACAGGAGGGACTCCATCAGGACCATATGCCTTTTTAGTATTGAGGCCAGTGATGGCAGAAAACACATCAGCTGAAGAAATTTTAATGTCAGTCAAGAGGAAGTCAGAGGGGGGAAGTGATGGACGAATAGCACCGGAATCGTCTAAGGTGGAATTGGAGGAGAAAGTCTGAGCGAAGAGATCTGCTTTATCAGTAGAAGAAATAGCTACAGAGCCATCAGAGTAGAAAAGAGGAAGGAAGGATGATGAGGTAAAGTTGTTAGAAAGGTTTTTGGCAAGGTGCCAGAAGGAGCGAGAAGAATTCGAGTTGGAGAGTTGGGAACATTTAGCATGGATGAAATTGTTTTTAGCAGAGCGAAGAACAG
This sequence comes from Birgus latro, assembly GCA_018397915.1. Lineage (NCBI taxonomy): Eukaryota > Metazoa > Arthropoda > Malacostraca > Decapoda > Coenobitidae > Birgus > Birgus latro. The sequence goes on along the minus strand of JAGKTI010002558.1, from coordinate 22,571 downwards.
ACTTAGCATGATTCCGTTCAGAAATATATAAAAGGTGTGATTCAGGGGTGGGTTGGCTCTGGTACCTCTTATAGGCCCTCTCCTTGTTGTGGACAGCATTAGAACAAGCGTGATTAAACCAAGGCTTTCTTGCATTAGTCAGAGGATATGAGAAAGGAATGTATGCTTCCATGCCCGAGAGAATAACCTCCGTAACGCGCAAGGCACACTCAGATGGCTCCTGGCCAAGGAAGCAATAATCATTCCATGGAAAATCAAAGAAGTACTACCTGAGGGCCTCCCAATCTGCAGCTCCAAAGTGCCACAGGCGGCGTTTCTTTGGAGGGTCCACAGGCCGTACTGGAGCGATTGGACATGTTAAGGTAATAAGATTATGATCGGAGGAGCCCAACGGAGAGAAAAGATGAACAGTGTAAGCAGAAGGATTAGTTGTTAGGAAAAGGTCAAGTATGTTGGAACTCTCTCCAAGGCGGTCAGGTATACGGGTAGGGTGCTGTACAAGCTGCTCTAGGTCATTAAGGATAGAAAAGAAGTAGGCTTGTTCACCAGGTGGATCGGTGAAAGGAGAGGAGAGCCAAAGGTGGTGGTGAACATTGAAATCTCCTAGAATGGAGATTTCAGAGAAAGGAGAAATGGATAGAATGTGTTCCATCATAGAAGTAAGATAGTCAAAGAATTTTTGATAGTCAGTAGAATTAGGAGATAAGTAAACAGCACAGATATATTAAGTCAGAGAATGACAGGAAAGCCGAAGCCAGAGAGTAGAGAATTCAGAAGAATCAAGTTCAGGAACACGAGAGCAAGATAGATCGTTGCGTACATATACGCAACAGCCACCTTTGGCTTTGAAACGAGAATAGAGGAAGTAGGAGGATACAGAAAAGGGTTTGCTGTCAGTTGCCTGAGACAGCTGAGTCTCAGTGAGAAAGAGAAGGTGAGGTTTAGAGGAGAAGAGGTGGTGCTTGACAGCATGAAAGTTAGAGGAAAGGCCGCGAATGTTACAGAAATGAAGAAGGAGTGAGTCAGACAGTGGTTCCAGGCAGCTCTTTGAGTCGTCACCGGGAGAGGGGCGGATGGTGGAGGCATTTATGGTTCCCCCCCCTGGGGACTCCGAGGCATGATTTTTGTATGCCATTTTCGAAGATAATTTTGAAAAGGAAGTGTAGTGTGTAGCGTGTATGTAGTTTGGTGTTGACAGTTAGAGAAACTTGTATTGGAGAGCATTCTGGTCTATTCTCTGTGTAACTGAGACACTGAAAAAGTTCAGCGAAGGGGGATGGTCAGGAACAAGTCTTGAGGGCTGATGAAACGGGAGCTCCAGCTCTCCCTGTCATCAGCTTTCCATCCTCCTTGGGAGTACTGCCCTGCTCGACTGGTGCTACAGTCTCCTCACCTTACTTACCTCAAATTAATCGTTTTTGGGTTAAAATTCAATTATTTCATGCTTTGTGCTCATTATTTAATGCATATGGTGTGAGAAAGTATGATTTTCATAGTGATTTCCATGTCTGATACACTTGCTGGCAAGTTGTGAGCACCTATGCTTTACTCACCTCTAAATCATCATTTTTTGGTTAAAGTTCAATTAATTCATGCTTTGTGTGCATTATTTATGTGAAAGGGGAGTTAAATAAGTGCTATGCATGTCTGGTAGGGAGGTAGGTAAGTGGTTTTCTGATTTAGGTTTGGTTAGGGTAGGGTCATGAATGACCAATGCTGGAGCTTCAGGGCCACTATCCGGACAAGACCACTATCTGGTCATGCCTTTGGCTCTATTACGTCGGATAGTGGGAAGATTACTGTATATTTATATATTGAAAGCCCCGGCTACTTTAAAAGAAAACAGAGGCACCCAACTGACGGCCCACAGCTCGAGCCATTACCACCAAGCGTCACGAAAGTGACGGCCTGCGGTTAAGTGGTTAAGGATGTGCAGAGGGTCATCTGGCACACCTAGCAATGTGTTTTTTTAGCTTCCTAAACCCATGCTATGATTTGCTATGATTCACAGTAGAATTCATAAAATTAAGGTGCATGTGCCATATGGCGAAAACATCTGAGATTAAGTGACCACCTGACTGCTTAGAGTGGTAAAGTAGGGTTGTGTAAACATAGCAGTGACCTTCGTTCCCTTCCCATAATTGTTCACAGTTTTTTATAGCTCACACTAATCGACGTCACTGACACCGTTACTGTAAAGAGTTGTTCATTGCCGGAGGTTATTAAGGGGTTAATGGAATACATTACTCTGTGGATCAGTGATCTTTCTTTCACATATAAACACAAAAACGAACAAAAGAATGAGCACTAAATGTACGTTTAACTCTCATCCGAAAGACCTTACCAATTCATATTCCTCCAGTTTATATTATGTACACCAGGCCCTCAACATTCACGAATTCTACTTTTGCAACCCCCTCACATTCACGGATTGTCTGTCTGTGGAGCCAAGACTGAATTTAATGGGTATGATTGCAATAATTTGGGGGTATACATGTAGCTGATGACTTGCCCACGCTCACATGTGGGCAAGTCATCCACTTACTTGTGGGCAAATCATCAGCTGTTTTAGTGATATTTTATGCTGCTTTCAGGTCCCAGATATGGTTTATTAGGTACAGTATGTTCACACTTGCTCACAAGGGGTGATTTGCGGCTGTAGAGGCATTTACAGGAGGGTGCACCAAACATTCGCAGAAATTCCACATTCACAGGGGTCTGTGTCCTCTAACCCCCGCAAATGTGGAGGGCCTGGTGTATTTTTCCGACTATTTTATTTTGTGTTTGGAGAGAGTACTGTATATAGTACTCATTCCAAACACATTTGTAATAATGTAAGTAGTGATGACAGTGTTCATCAGTACAAATGATGTACTGAGTGGGTAGGTAATATTCCGTATCATTTCAGCTATCCAGGAAGTGTTAACTGTGACTTGTGGGTCTACCGTGTCATGACACTTGAATATGTTCACAAATATATGTATATTTCAGTTTCAGGTATAGTATTGTGTATTGTACAGTATCACACAGTATACAGTACTCTCTCCAAACACATTTTTAATACCATAAGTGGTGATATAAGGTACTGGGTTGGTAGTTTTTTTTATTATTCGGCAAATCCAATTTCTTGGCATCAGCCTGGTCTCATAGATGCCGAATAATAGGACTTTTACTGCATTTATAAAGTATTAAAAATTTCCTATCAGCAAACTATTAGAATTGCAATCATATATTGACCAGGGTCGCCAAGCATTAATTGAGATCTCATAGAAGAGTTTGGCCAGTATCTTGAGGGATTTTCTTTGAAATCTGAAATCTGGTGGCCTGATTGTTTGTGTGATTACAGTAACTGGATTGTCATCCCTCACCTGAATCCTTTTTCTTTCAGGTTCCATGAACTGATCAACCAAAATAATTTTTTAAATCCTGTTCATCAATCAGCTCTCATCTTGGGACACAACCTTGATTTGGTCTTATTCCCTGTTGGTTGCAGTCACATATTGGATGTGGAGTTGATTCAGTTGCTCTTTTTCATATCAGACAAAGGCTTTGATTACCTGGTTTTTGAAATTCTGAAACTCCTGTCTTATAAGAACATTACATGGCTCAGAAATTATAAGAATAATGACCATTCTCTGATTTGTTGCGAATTTGTAGCATATCATTTATAAAGGCTCCACCATGCTTGCATGTGTCAGGCTTGGTCACCTAATGGTGGCTTTCTGTGTTGTTCAGTCTCTGGCAGCCACCATATTCGGTTCTTTATCCCTGAGGTCACGCTCTTTAATTTCTTCCCAGGTGTCTTTTGGTCAGCCTCTCGTAACCCTACCCCTGATGTTCACACTTCTTACCCTCCACACCCAGTTGTCATTTATCCTCTCAAGATGTCCCAACCATCTCAGTCTACCCCTTTTCATCACAATGCCTTTACATTTCATCTCAATCTACCCCTTTTCATCACAATGCCTGTACATTTCAGTCCAATCCTTCCTCTCAACTTTCCATTTGTAATCCTCAGCCCCCCAAGTCCTCACATTCAAGGATGCACTACACATCCATCAAATCATTTTCATTTCTGTAGGTTTGAGCTTACGAATATCCTCTTCCATTACTGCCCAGGTCTCACTATTATACAGCATTTCACATGCTACATATAAAGATCCCTTAGCACAAATGGGGATCCCTTTCAGTGTTAAGAAAGGCAACTACTCCCTGAACTTCCTCCAACTACTCCATACCCTAGCCACAGAGCTAGCTCCAGCCACACCTCCGGCACATAACACGTCCCCCAGTAACAAAACTCTTCCACACGCTTGAGACTTTCCAGCAAGGGCAGTCCTTTCACATCTGACAATCTCGACATTCTCTCCCCGACACACTGCATTACAGTATTTCGCAGTGTACCTGTAATACCACTACATCTCTTATGTACCCACTTACCACAGATGCAGGAGAAGATGGGGTTACTTCCCATACTCTTGTGGCAAACTGCACTTGACCACACTCCCTCTCTTTGACAGTACCTCTTCCAGCTCTAGATATCATCACTTTTGTTTTATCTGCATTTACACGCAAATCCCCACTCCTCATTCTCTCTCCCCATTTCTGAAATCTTTCCTCCACCTCCTTTTCATTCTCTGCAATCAACACCACTTCATCAGCATTACAGTGTCTCCCGTGTGAGTCCATTTTTGAAGTCAGGTGAGAGAGCTTCAAACAGCATGACCAACAAGGGGCTCAAGACTGACCCCTGATGCTTGCCAACATTCAGGAAAAACTCGTTACTCAAATCTCCATTCACTCTCATCTGGGCGCATGCACCCACATGCATAGCCAAAACCACTCCTCAGTCCCAAATTTTCTCATTGTCCACTTCACTACCTCCCTAGGGATTCTGTCAAAGACCTTTTCCAAATCAACAAAACAAAGTACAGCTCTCATGTCTTTCCTAAGTAAAACCTCGATATAACGGACTTCAGTAGACCGGAATTCGCTTTTATCGGACTCGAGGAGCTACCGGACTAAACTCTTATATATTGGAAAAAGTCCGATATAGCCAGAAAGCAGTCCGGACTGCCTGACAACTTCAGCTATGTTCACTACAATAAGACAAGTAAAAGACATGTTTTTCAGTGCACAGTACAGTATTATTATACCATTTGATTAATGTAGTGAAGGTATAACACAGCACAATACTGCAATGGTAGTGAAAACCACTGATGCAATCCGGACTAATGTCTGATATATCGGAAAAGGTCCGGATTAGCAGGGGTAAGTCCGGATGTCGCTTTTATTGGAAAATCGCATATTTCGGACTGGCCTGACCCCCAATTAGTCCATTATAGTAAGGTCTTACTGTATATATTTCCTGAAGCCGTTGGAGAGTGAATACAGTATATCAGTTGTCCCTATGCCTGGCATAAACCTAGACTGCATCTTGTCAGTGATCACTCTACCGTATCATACCTCCATGGAGTCTCCATTACCTTCATTATCTGGTACAAAATTTTTATGCCTTTGTCATTTCCTCTTTCCGGAGCATTACTCATGGCAGTTGACATGTGTTAAATCTTTTATGGGGCTGCTCAAAGGCTCTCTCTTTTCAAGGAGCTTTGATTTGGGGAGGTGTGTTTGATAGAAAGTATTAGATATAAATTGCTGCCACATTAGCTGATGAATCTTGTGTTTGATGATATAACTTTTTGAAAGTGTTTCGTGTGCAAGTGAATTCCTTACCAGAAGAACTGGTGCTTTTGAGAAAGAAAAGACCAGTTATTACTATTAATTATTATTGTTATTATTATTGTCGCAGAAGTTTATTGAATGTGGTAGGGAAGGTATATGGAAGAATTATTATAGAGAAAGTAAGAGAGAGATCAGAAATCCTAGTGAGGTATGAACAGGGTGGCTTTAAGAGTGGCAGAGGATGTGTGGATCAAATATTTGCTGTAAGACAGATACTGGAGAAGGCTTTTGAGAAGGACTATAGGGTGTTTATTGCATTCATGGGTCGGGAAAAAGCATACAACAAAGTAGACAGAGAAGGATTGTGGAATGTTTTGCGCATGTACGGTGTAGATTGTAAGCTGCTAGGTGCTGTCAACAGTTTTTATGATGGTAGTAAGGCATATGTTAGGGTAAATGGGCCTCTAAGTGAATGGTTCACGATCATTGTTGGTGTGCAACAAGGTTGTGTTATATCCCCATGGTTGTTCTATATATATATGGATGGAGTGATGAGAGAAGTAAAAACACAAGTAATGGAGAGAGAAGTGGCATTAGTAATGGATGGTGATGGATGGAATATCTCAAATTTATTGTATGCTGATGTTACAGTACTATTTCCAAATACCGGACAAGAACCTAGTAGGCTGGTACAGAGTTTTGGTGATGTCTGCGAGCATTGTGCCTTGCGAGTAAACGTAGACATGAATAAAGTGATGGTTATTGAAAGAGAAGGTGACTCCCAGTGTGATATTACAGTGAATGGAGGGAGACTGGAATTGGTGAGAGAGCAGATACCTGGATACAGTGGTGGAAAAGAGAGGAAAATGTGCAAAAGAAGTGGAAAGTAGAGTAATGCAAGGAAGGAAAGTAGTTGGTGCTATGAGGGCCTTGATAAGAAACAAAGGCTGCTCAGTTGCAGCTGCACGAGGCTTACATGAAGGAGTGTTAGTGTCACCTTTAACATATGGATGTTAGACTATAGTGTGGCTTGAAGATGAAAAGTCAAGAGTGAGAGCAGTGGAGATGGGATTGTTGAGGAATGTATGTGGAGTACAAAGAGTGGATAGGATACAGAATAATTTGATTTGTGAAAGATATGGAGTGAGGAAGTCTGCGGATACCAGAATTGAAGAGAGTGTACTGATCGTGTGGTCATGTGGAGAGAATGGATAACAATAGAGTGGTGAAAAAGGGATATCTGAGCAAATTTGAAGAAGGGAGGAGGTGATGTAGGCCAAGGAGAAGGTGGAGGGATATGGCAGATGAATGTGTCAGGGGGAAAATGAAAATGTGTCTACGGACACTAGGAATATCTATTGAGTCGATTATCACAAGAGAATTGACTCGTGAAATCAAGTGGTGATTTCACTTTTATTCTGGCTTACTTTGCCAATTCTCTGGAGTCGAGAATTTATAGACTTTCTCAACAGTACACAGCTGAGACTAAATGCTCAAGAAGGCTGTATTACTGTACTGTTGGCCTCTGAGAAAGTTAGTTCATCCCTTAACATTCAAAAAATAATAATAATATACAGGATCTTGGCTGAGCCAAACTCCTAGTTGGCACGACGGATTTAAGGATTAATACCAAGAGCTGGACTAAGTGCCAGTCGTGATTAATATAAGGAGTAGTGCAAACTTGGAGTAGCAAAAGTGTACTAAATATGTGGGAAAATCAAACACAACTGTTACATTTAACAAAGCTCGAGAAAACGAACTGTAACTTTATTAATTACAAGAAAATAAATTTACGTTACATGAATGTATTCAGAATCAAAGAAAGGGAAATGCGCTTACTCAAGCACTCAGACAAATGGCTAAATAGCCTTAAGCCTAGGAAAAACAAAAGAAATACTAATCAGTAGAGATAAGACCACCGCTGCTATAGTCGATCACCAGGTTGGTGGAAGATTCGGGAAAACGCTAATAATGCTAGATGTTGGAGATCCGCATAGGGTATAGCAAACCCACTCCTCGTGACTACTAAGGGACGACTGACTGTGTTTGAGTGTCCAACGTAAGGGACGTGTGAAAGAGGCATGGCCAACCAACGGCCAGGGAGGCAAGTGCAAAGAAATGACAGTTCGGAAATTATCGCTTAGAGGAATGCACTGTCTGTACATAAAGACAATCACTCGCAAAAGAATGATGAAAGTTTTGACAACTTAATGCAAATATAAGTACAGAAGTGGACGGTTAAGAGAATGAGTGAAGTTCTGTGGATTTCAGAATTGTTCGTCGTTTCCGCAAAATCAGTCAATATCATGAATTATGATACACAATTTCACGATGTAGGAAATTCGTGACATTACGTCCCTGGAAAATCAAATTTTTCCTTGGAAAAATTTAACAATACCTGTATATATATA
>JAGKTI010002557.1:15901-62850 GCA_018397915.1 Birgus latro | reverse complement strand
CTCTCTCTCTCTCTCTCTCTCTCTCTCTCTCTCTCTCTCTCTCTTCTTTATTCGAAAATAGAAATTAGGTATATACGTTCGCTGTTCGTGGGTTTATCACTTCCTTAGTAAGTTTACCGGGAAGTTTACATAAAAGCACGATAGAAAAAATATCAGTGCTTAAAATCATGCATAAAATAAACATATCTAAATAAAACATGGTAAAATAGTAACTGCTTTTGTGTGTGGCTTTTGGGTATGGTTGTCGATACGTCAGCAAAACAAACAGCGACGAGGGAAGTACTGACGAACGGGTGGGTTGATTTCACATTGACTGGTTTCATCATTGCTCATGTATATTACTGATTTTTTTTTCCTTATAAATTATAGTATGCACCCAACACGCTTTAGGTGAGATCTGTAGAGGGAAAATAAAATGTATATCTGTAATCATCCTATAAGTTTTTTTAAATGACCCATGATTCACACCCATCACCACCCTTCATTACCTCCAAGTCACCCGGGAAAGAGAGAGAGAGAGAGAGAGAGAGAGAGAGAGAGAGAGAGAGAGACTTACTCTCTTAATGAGTTTGTGGGGCTTACCAGTAATAACTATAATTATACCTTAGCCCAGATAAAAGAAATAAGGAAACAAGAGTCATACAATTAGCCGGTTGGCCAATAATAGGTAGTTGAAAGCAGTGGCAAAAAATCGAGAGGTGAGCATAAAAAAAAAAAAAAAATGAATGACTATATGATCCCACTTCTAAAGCATAGAGGAGAAGCTTGGATCCTGTTGGAAGGACAAAAGTGATTTGGGAAAGCAGTGAAAATGAGTTATCTGAAAGGAACAAGTGGAGTTACGTCGAGAGACAGACAAATGAAGAACATAAGGAGAGGATAACTGCCAGTTGGCCCATGCTAAGCAGCTCCTACAAGACTGAGACTGAACTACTAGAACAAGATAAGAAGGGATGTGTGAACTGAAAAAAAGGGCTGCTTGATGGCGGAGGATAGGGTGACATGGAGGAGATTTGTTTGTGGCCACTCTTTAAGGGATTAAGGTGTCTGGCTTTAGATAAATAGCAAGAAGACAAAAGATAAAAATAACACAGCAAAAACGGCCACCTCTCCCTCACTTTTGACACTCGGCGGCCGTTCGACATAAAGGGGGGGGGTAAGTAGGAAGCAGCATCTTTTAGGACTGATAAGTCAAAAGAAAATTTTAATGAAAGTATCCCATCAGCATTCCTCCAAACTACGACACACAACGCGTCGATTTACGAAAATGGAAAGTCGCTTTATGAACAGTTTTGTAAAATTAATTAATAGTTATACAGTTATTTTTATATAATTAATAGATACAAAATTATTTATCACCTTAAAGCTAATGTATGCAGTATGTATTCATGTATACACAAAAACATCTTATATATCTGTAAACGTTCACACAAATGCACTTATATGTACAGTTCATACGGCACATGCATGATGAAACACACGGAGGAACAAAGAAACACTCCCTCTCCCCCCCTCGCCCGAACTGCCTCACGTCCCGAGGGACGCCTCAGAGTGCGAGGTGAGATGCGACCTCCAATTCACACCTGCCGCCGCCATACAACTCTCTCCTTGACACCTACATTTATACACACGTGGGCTAGGCGCACATTACATACATGCCAACATATGTAAGCACACATGTAGGCTATATATAAAAATCTTGGATATATGCTATATGTACTGCATGTACAAGTTATATACACACATTTACGTAAACATATAGGCCTAATGAATGGTTTCAAACTAGATACATTCCGCTTTAATAAAGAGACAGGTAGAAATTGGCAAGGTCTAAAGAATACTAGTATTCTTTAGACCTTGGAAATTGGTTTGACAGTGAAGTAGTGGACGAATCGAATAAGCTACATATATATATATATATTTTTTATAGTGATATACAGTAGTTGCTACCCCGTCCATTGAGAGTTCCAAGCATGGGCTAGATGTATGACACGTATGGGTTGGAGTTTAAAAAAAAAAAAAAATCTAGACTAATTAATTCTCTCTCCCTTTTCAGATTTCAGTACGGTAATCTCTTTTCAGCTTTTGCGCTTTCCTTTATAATTTCCACGCCAGTTTTTCCATACTGTGTGGTGTCCCTTCTCACTTTCCTGCCGGTTTCGGCTGCAGGGCTTGGTGGACGGGGGAGTCTTTGTTATTGTCATGTTCTAGCAGTTTAGTCCCATTCTTATAGAAGCTGCCTAGCACATGGAGCAACTGGCCTAATGCAGTTATCCTCTCTTCTTATGTTCTGCAGTACACATACTGTACATAAGGATACATGGAATCTCCTGTGCTATCGCTGACTATTCTCGTGTTACAGGAACTGACTAGCATGGTCAGACCGGCTTACTGCATTTTTTCCCCTTACTGTAGCCTATATACATAGGACTATACCAACATATACACAAAAATATACACGCATGTATACATAGACCTGCACCAGCACATACACACACGCATGCATACTTAGACATAACAAAACTACAATCCAGCGCCATAATCTGTGAGCAAAGTTAGCTTACTAGATAAGTGTTTACAGTATGCATATAACACCAATCACGCATGGATGTTTTGCTGATCTATTTTGAATTATATTTCTCATACTGCTTTGTATTAAATCCTTCGGCAAGTTATTATCAAACAATGAACTACCAAGATTAAGTATTTTTTGGCTCCATGATTTGTCCTCTTATCTTACGTTTTGGCCATTCCTATGAGTTATCTGTTACAGTATTACACTTTGCTTCCACTTTGCTGAAAATTTTCAATATCACAGAATATTCAGTGGGTTAAGTCTGTGCCTTGTTAAGTAGAACAAATTCAACTCCTTTCATGTTGTGGTGTATTTCGCAAGGCTGGGAATGACTTCGTAGCTCAGTGCTGAAGTGGAACATAAGAATACAGTAGATGAAAAGAGTCTAGCTGCTGTAGATAGGATGACAAATAGTAGGGAAGCTTCAGTATGTAGTACGTAGACTACAGAAATAAAGGAAGGCTAATAAAGAAGAATTTCCTGGCTCACCAAGCCCTGCAACAACAACTGGCACGAAAAAGTGAGAATGAATCCCACGCAGTACTGAAAAAGTGAGACAGAGCTTTTATAGGATGGGACGAAAGGGAAATATACTACGGTAGTGAAAATTGGAAAAGAGAGAGACCGTAATAACTGTCCTGAGTAATTTAGTGACTGGACCAGATTTTATTACCCAACCCTTTAGTAATCACAGGTCCGTCTAGCATACTGTACTGTTGAAGCTGTCAGTGGAAAGACTATGAAGTATAACACTGGGTAACTTATTCCACAACTCCACTGCTCTATTCCCAAACATATTTTACCAACTTCCTCATTAAACACTTTTTTTTTTTTTTAATTTACTCTTGAAGTCATTTATTCAAGTTTTGTCCTGTTTGCTCACTTTTAAGACCTTACTGATATCTCTTTTATTTACCCTAATATCTCCCGTATTTGTAGCAGTTATCCTCTCTTCTGATGTTAACCCTTTCATACACTTATAGACCACAGTGAAATCATCCCTTACCTCTCTGCCTTTTTAGGGTTCACTGTTTACCATTTATTGTATTAATCTTGTTGGTGTAGGAATTATATGTATTTGAGGATATGGCCGGGGCATATAGTGTTGGTTATGTCCGTCCTGCATGCCGTCCCGTTTTGCGTTTAGCTCATTTCCGAAGAAACTGTTAAAGATACATTCATTAAACTTTACGCTCATACCAGAAGACCCGCCGACATGTCGTAAAAATACCCCCGCTAATACCAATACACCAGTCCTGTATGAGACAGCCCTAGCCTGTATTCAATATGGACGGTGGGTGTTAGCGCCGAAGTGGTGAGATGTAGAGGTGTATGGTATGTAGGAGGACTGCTGGGCCTTGATAGCAGGCTGTGAAGCCTATGCCCAGAGTCGGACATAAAAAAAAAAAAAAAGCCATGCCAAACTTTGATGACCTTGACCTTCCGTATGACCTTGACTTTACATTGTTTGATTTTGCGTTTATAGCTCATTTTCTTGATAACCCACGGCGAGACATTCATGTTCTATGGACATATTTCTATTTTCTGTTTCATATTGCCTATCTATCATCCAATATTTCTCCCCATCAGGAACGTAGGGGTTCGGGGTTAGGCTACTCAGCCCCGACCCTGAAAACAAAGGTGACCAGCCTCTCTCAACTCTGAGTGACCTTGTAAGCCATGCTGTATACCCAGGCCAACCCTCGGATAAAAACTCTTATGGGCCTTATTTTGCAGGACCTCATTAACTCAGACCATCAAGCATCATTTGGTTTTATGGTTACCACCCAACGTAGTAAATGGGTCTCCGTTACAGGAGACCATTGGCGTGTTACTTAGTGTACAGTGTTAAAGTAGCACTACATCAAGTGAACGGAGGATGTGCGCCTCCACCTACCATTTGTGAAAAAAAAAAAAGTAATTTTCCTGGCTGTCGCGCTTTTCTCGGGCCTCTCTCCCTCCACTCTCCCCCTACGACTTTAATTTCTACCTGGCTTGTCACTCCCTTTAGTCATGTGTTCAGACAGCAATACATTTTACAAATATAGCAGGGTGGGCGAAGGCCTTCAGTGGTTTTTACTGTCTGTCTAAATACAGTACTGTAATCGTCATCGTCATCAGGCGTCAAGGTCCACTGCTGGACCGGCATATCCCTAACGAAGCAGGGACGATACAAGCCATGTACCCAGTGGCTTAGGCTGTCTGGTAGAGACTGTATGTAGGGTGAGAAGTGCTTGTGAGTGTATGTGTATGTGTTGTAGTGGCTTTGGATGTGTGTGTAGTCTGTCAACCAAGTGTAATCGGCCCACCTTAAGCCGACTGGGTGCTAGCATACTTATATGCGACACTGGTTCAACCACAGCACCCCTCGTGTCCGCCAAAGTGGTCAGTAGCTTGGTGAACGCTTCCCAAAGTTTTTACAACCTTGGCGGGAGGCGAACCCGCGCCCACCAGCGTGCGAAACGCACACTCTGCCACTGTACCACAGAGGCTCCATCTAAATAATACAGTATAATAATAATAATCTATCTATTTATAGCCAGACGTCATAATCCCGTGAGGGGTGGTAGTTTGTCTTGAGTTAGCGGTTTTACTGAGAGGGGAGCACTGGCCCTCCACCAACCAACTTGCTAACACGTAAGGAACAAGTGTGGGTTGGTTATATGGCTACAACCCAGTGTTGTAAATGGTTTCCTGGCTTACAGGAAACCATTATACTTGTCATTCAGTGTAAAGCCACCTGAAAAGTAGAGTAATAACAAGTGACATGAAAGCTGAGGGAAAGAGGAAGACAGGAGGGCCGACACAGAAAAGGAATGATAAAGGTGATGATATTTTCCTGCCGGCTTCGGATGGAGCGTTAGGAGGGCAGGGGAGAACCTTCTTCTTTGCTATCCTTATCTCATTCTAGTAGTTCAGTTACTCTTCTAGGAGCTGCCTATAAAAACTGCCAACCAGCCTACTGCCGTTATCCTCTCTTCTTGTGTTCTTATAAGTATATTTACGATCGATTCTGATCAAACTTGATTTGTGTTGTGCGGGAATAACAAGAGACGGCCTGGAAGTTATGCGCTCTCCTTACTTTGTCCTCTCTCCAAAGTGTAAATATGAATAAATAAAAGACGATTCTGAGTCATATTTATAAACAATCTTACAGCCAGATTAAGAGTTGCCGAGGCCCTTTATATGTCCCAGGGGTCGGGTATGCGGAACCTTTTCATGTTGGGTCCACGTATCGGTCATAAACAGCATTTCATGAATAAGTCAGCAGTCAGGGAGTCTTATCAGTGTAGGTTCGGCAAACAGTTTTCGTTACAGGTTCGGTAAAGAATTTTCTTTGATTTGTATAACTTTTTCTCCAACCACCAACCTCATATCAATGCTGTACCTACCCCAAACAGTATATATGAGTGTCTGCTCTTTTTTCTATTTGGAGGCAAGAATTTCTAAGATCAGTATTCGCTCTGTCTTGTAGGTACCCCTTTTGCTTGGGGCCCCAAGCCTATAGCTCCAGACCTCTTTAATCCTGCCTGATCTTTACCCTTAATTTGCACGTAAAATTACTTTTGTAATTATAATGCACAATATACTGGTTATAAATGTACATAGAACATGATGTGCTGTAATAAATTATACAGCACTTCTTAATATTGCAAATGCTTTATTCATTTATTTTTAGAAAGCATATCTTATAGAAATACCCACGGGAATAATGACAACATACCACAGATGAACCACATTTGCTGCATGGGAAACACTGCCTGTCTGAAGCCTTCTGAAGACCACCATCCTCCTTTTAGGGGATAGGGAGGGAGCTGAGGGACGATTATATAACCAAATAGTTGACCGCCTGGTTATATCGATGCCACCACATGAAGGCGTCCCTCACTTCTGAATAAGGCGGCCCTAACATGTGTTAAGAATGAACGGTGGGTCTTAGTGCCCAAATGGTGAAAGTTGAAGGTGTGTTCATCATCTGTTTGTCGGAGGAAGGGAAATGAATTCGTTGTTTACGTCCAGAGTCGGATACATTTTATATTTATGTACGTATATCCAGACATATTTATATATCAGTGTATCTATAACTGTCTGTACCTATTCATTTATCAATCCATCTAACTGTAAAACTAGTCTGTACGGCACTAGAAAGCTAGACTTAACCCTTCAACCATTTTTTTTTTTTCGTTTCATCCTGTTTCCGCCTGACGATCCTATTCGGTTCTGGGCAGCAGGAAGGCTCATGTCAAGGTGAACCCGGTGGACTGTAGGCTGAAGTTCCCCCTTTCCCCGGCAGCCCACCATCCTCACACAGCACCACTACATGAAGCATCCCCTGTGAGTAAGTCATCATTTACAAGCTCCCTAACACATTTTCTTAACCGATTTATTTTGCTTATTAGTTATTACACCATGCTTTTCTCCTCTGTGTTTCATGTAGGCTATTCTAACATCGCCATACTCTGCATAAATAAAGTACGAAAGGATGTTAACCTGGCCTATCCAAAAATAAATGGCTAAAGAAGAGGTGCTAGGAAGTCTCCTTAAAAGTTAATAGGTTGCAACTAACCTTTGTCTCCAAAGAAATTACTTTGTTCACTTTCTGAATGGTCATACATATAATATAAATGTTATCTTAATAGTAGTCATAGTAGCAGTAGTAAGAACACGAACAAGAAAAATAATAATAAAACACTACTACTGGCACTATTAGAACTGTTAGCATACTACTACTACTACTACTAACAGTAACAATAACGGCAATAGTAACAGAAGCAACAGCAACAACAATAATGATTACTACTACTAGCCTACTCTTCCTCCTGCTGGTGCTACTACTACTACAGCTACTTCTACTACTAATGACAATAATAAACGTTATATTTTATTAGAATGTAAGGTAGGCTCCCAAACAGTCTATTTCCATGGGAGTGGGATCATGTTAAAAATTATTAAGTTAAAAATAGCATAGATTTACATTTTAGGCCTCTAGTATATATATATATAGGCTACATATTCGTATTTATTGATTTGGTAGTTTTTCACATTCACTCACACATTCATACTTGTGGGTTTCCTCATATCACTTGCAGTCACACACACATTCACTTCATTCCCAAGTTTTTCCCCTCCCTCTATCTCAACTTCAATCTCTGTACTTATGTTTCTCTAGCTTGCACTGCACATCCTCCACTTTCTCTGCCACCCTTGGACTGGTGAAGAGGCAGGCAGCAGGGCAGTGGAATATCGAGGTGGATGGAGAGATTGAGTTAAAGGGGAGAGGAGAGCAACGAGTGGGTGAGGGTGATGGGGAACCCTGTTCACCACTCACCCCCCCCCCCACTCGTCATCCGCTTAATCCCACTCAACATCTTAATTCCAGCCCATACACCCCTAATCCTACTCACTACCCACCTGATTTCACTCCACACCGCTCTCAATCCATTCCGCACCCAACAAACCCCACTCATCATCTCCCTGCTCCCGCTTATCGTCTCCCAAGACCCGCTCAACACCTCCCACATCCCACTCATCCTCTCCCAAGTCCCACTCCAGACATCCATACACACGCCTTTCATATCTCTCCGCCATACTGTGAGAATCAAGGTTTTTGCCCACATTTTTCACTGTATTTGTACTTGATGTAAGAATTAAAAAAAAAAAAAAAAAAAAAAAAAAGAGAAGCTGAAAATTGGAAAATGGACTTATGAGTTCCGGGAGGAAAAGGGGATGATTGGGTGGATTTTTTTTTTTTTTCATTATCCCCCCCTCTCTCTCTCTCTCTCTCTCTCTCTCTCTCTCTCTCTCTCTCTCTCTGTGGTCCCAATGAACGTTATTAATTTTTAATTTATGTGATTTTTCTCCCCCAAGTGGTAAAAAACTATACATGTGAAGTGGGCCTTACTTCTGACAACCTCTCTGTACCCTCTTTGGCTGTGAGCTGGCTGTGAGCACAGGATACAAGGCACAACATTCATGCCATGGACGAGGCATAACGGGAACCAATTTGCTCTCTCACCCCATACTGAACAGCCACCAACAGAGATCATATCTAATGGATCTAGTGTTGGGCCACATGTGGTACCCACAGGGATGTAGCAAGGATTTTATAAATGGGTTAGCCAAACCTTAAGTTTGGGATGGCCCAAGGATAACTCTTTGGGGGGGGTAGGGGGTCTGAGGGTAATGCCCTGGAAAGCTGGGGTGACCAGGCTAATTTCAGGGGGGGGGGGGCAGTGTCAATTCAGCCATCCCTCAGGCTACACCACTGGGTGCCCACCTGCAGAGTCATGACCACACAACCACTCCCCGAGGCTCACTCCTCTAGAATACAAAGATCAAGGGAATGTTAATTACTGGGGAACCTTATCTGAAATACTATTTCCCCAAAAATGACTGGCCAAACATATTTAGGGGCCAGATCATATCATTAACTGTATTCTTAACAACTAAAAAGAACATAACAATAGGAAGACACTGACCACGTACTTACATCATCTTGTTGTGGCTCAGTCACAATTATTTGAGTTAGGCAAGTAAATAAATAGACCACATCCTGAATACCCCCTTTGGGAGGATAACCCTTTTAAAGAACTTTCATTATTTTTAAGCATCAAGACTTGGCATATGACAATCCTACTTCTTTGCCTAATGACCCTCTGTGATCAACAAAATCACTGAATCATACAGGATGTTCACAAAACCCTGTTAGATTTGCAAAAATTTATTGCATGTAAATGCTTAACAGTGAGATACAGTTCTTCTATAAAACACAAAAGCATTTTTTTTTTTCAAGGTTACTTTGTAATAAAGTACTGCACTGCAATACAGGTATATCCATGTACAATCAAGCCTTCACACTATTCCCTTTGCCTCACTGTAGTGAGGAACTGTCTACTGCAAGGGGAAATCAATTCACTGCACCGGACAGCCCAGCAAGGGTGGTTTTTTATCAGCAGTTGATGGGTCTGCTTGGCCAGACTGGGGCCACTCAACAACAACATGCAATAAATGTCTGTAAACCCAAAAGAATTTTGTAGACACGCAGTATAAAAACATGTCCCTGCAGAATGCAACTGCTATGATCAACAAACTTTTGCTTCTAAAGTACCATACAAAGAGGCCTAAAAATGTTGCCTCATTGTTAAAAGGCTATTTATAATGTAGATTTTAAAAAAAGTTTCAGAAACTATTTCTTCTTTATCAGGAGGTATTATGGATAGTGTGGTGGGGTATGTTCAACTGACAATTTTTTTTCATCATCCTACCTACTCGTTTCCCACATAAAGATGGGGTGTGGTAGGATTCAGAAAACATGGAATGAGAAAGTATAATAATGGGATAGTATCAAAAGTATGCTCAGTGAAATAAGCCAGACACTCATTCAAACACCAACGCACCTTAAAATCCTGAATACACCTCCAAGGCTTAATATTCTATGCATATTCTTTTGGTATTCTTCATCACTAATATGACTCACATAAATACAGTACCGGTAGTCAATCCACCAACTATCAAATTAATACAGGTGCCCCAAATCCTTCATGTGCTCCCCTGTATATAAATAATTCAACCAACTTGCTCCCATGTCAATTTCCTAGGCTAATCAACTAACTTTCATACCTCATGTTCTTACATACTGATTTACCATACTCATCCACCATCTTCTTAGCCTATCAAGCCTCCTTCCACCTTCAGACTCATTCATACATACCCTTTTCACCATCATCTACATCCATTCTCTCTACACACCTATACCAAAGCACACTCTTTTCTATAAATCCTATTTTCAAAAGACATCACATATTACATGAGTCACATTTCCTATCCACTCCACTAACATTCCTCAACAATTCCATCCTACTGTCCTTACTCCTAACTTTTCACTCTCGTGCAATACCAGGCTCGCACTTATACAGGTCTCCCTCATTATCGACATGTTGTGTTCCTAAGATGCAGTCAACGTGCAAATCCCATCAATGTCATTTTCCCGATACCTGTCTTTACATATTCGTTACATGATTCTTATGCAACCACTCATATGTTATGTTTATGTGGCTTTAATGATTAAAATGTGTTTCCTTTATACATATCAATCCACAACAGGAACATATCAATCCACAACAGGACTGTCTCATCTGGAGAGAATTTGTACTTTTTCAGCTACAGGCACTAAGTATACAGTATTCCGTTATTCATCAAAACTGAGAGTGAAATGTGCAGATGGAAACGAGTAAAGCCAGAAGCTGGCAACTAGCTATGTATACATATTACAAAGGAGACAAACTGGTGCCACCTGCATGCACATTTATCATTTATATCATTCACAGAGAAGTGTGAATGCCAGGGGCAGGGTTGTGAGAGGCAGACTGAAAAAGACCTGGGATGAGGTCATACAGTGTAAATTCAGAGATAAAGAACTGAATAGGGAGGATGCCAGAGATCAAGCAGCATGGAGAGTTGCCATTACGTGACCAAGACTGACACAGGCAAGCATGTTGGAGTCTTTATAAACAATATGAATCATATGTATCATTTGCAAAGGGTCCAACATGCTTGCATGCATGTATATAAACATTTTATTATCTTTCACATATAAAGATAAAAAGAGTATTTTCTTATTTATTAGAAGTGAGATTTAGATGCGTGGTCGTAATAGCGTAGAAGTGAAAGCAGGCAACTAGCTATGTAGAGTATATGTAACACAAAGAAGACAGGCTTGCACCGTCTGCATGCATATTCACAAAAACATTTTATGATTTTCCACAGGAGCTACATGCACTACAAATATTTTGTTATTTATTAAAGGTGAGAGTGAGATGGGTAAATAGAAATGGCAGGAAGACACTGCCTGTGACACCTTGCAGAAAGAGCAGAACAAATATTTTTACATGCCTTGGGAATAACTGATAAAGAAATCCTGACTGAAAAATAAGTCAATTAACAGCTGAAACCATCAAAAAGTCGATAACGAGGAAGTACTGTACATTAACATGGGCACTACCACACTTTAATGACAGTATATCACAATAAATGCTATCACTTGCAGGAGAATCCATTTGAAGGTAAAACAATTTAATATACTGTATTAAGAATAAGTATTTATAATATACATTTGTTTAGCCCTCAAAAATTCACAATGCTGAACAAGGTTTTATAATGTCCAAGTATTTCAGCACAACCCCCTGTAAATCTATGCACATCTCTGCTCTGGTCTGTGGATTCTGAGGTCCCAGGACTGAATCCCATGCAGTTGCTGTTGTTGCTTAGCACAGTCTGTCTGGTCAATCAGACTCACTGACCACAGGCAGGCAACTGCTTCTGTGGGGTTATCCTACAGGTACAGTGCAGTACATACATTGTTTAGGGATCTAGCATCCTCTTGTGGAAGAACGTGACTCACCAAGGTTGGACCAGGGGCCTTCCCAAGGTGAGGCGCAAGGAAACATGAGGAGGCTTGGATCTTGAGCGGACATCACAGCTGCTCTACCCAGGTTGCACAGTGCCACAATGTGTAGGCTCCTCGGCAACACCAATTAAGTACATAGTAAGAGTTAAGGCTAGGTTATAACACAACTGTGATGACTTAGTGTTCATCCTCTCTCCCCCTGCCAATGGTGTTAGTCTGCATCAAAAACAACTGACACATAACTGCTAATATAATGAAAGTAATGAAAGAGCTTGAGCTGCTGAACTACTTCATCATCATCATCCTAACATCTTTTTCTCACTTAAAGATGGGGTGAGTATAGTACAGAAAGCAAGGAATGAGAAAGCAAGATAACAGGAGGACTATCAACAAGATGTTCACTGATATGGGCCAGACACTCAGTCATTTACCATTCAAGCTCCCTAGATTTCTGATTCTACCCCACAGGCCTAACCATCTACCATCTACCTTTTTTTTTTAAATTTTATATTTTAGATGTGCTTCACATTACATGCCAGATAGTCAGTCTGTCAACTATCCAGTTAAAAAAGGGATGTTATATCCCTGTCAAGTGCTCCTCCATAAACAATTCATTCAACCAACTTGATCCCTGTCACCTTCTTTTCCTCATCAACCTCCATACCTTGCTTTCTCACATACTCATTTAACAAATTCATACACCATTTTGGACTACTGCCCCTCCTCCCACCTTCAAACTCACTCATCCACTCTTTCCAAATGATTATTTCAAACTATCTAAGCACATTCTCTTTAACATCTTTCACAGCATGTCTTATCTTATACACTCTGTACTCCATACACATTCCTCAATAATCCCACTTCCACTGTTCTTACTCTTGACCATTTGTTTTCATGCCACACCAAAGTCTCACAACCATGTGTTAATATGGGCACTAACAGACCTTCATGCACACTTAGGTCTCTGTTTAGTGCCACAGCCTTTATAACACCAGCTACTTTCCCTCTCTGTGCCACTCTTCTGTCTATATTTGCTCATTCTGTCTGTGTCTGCCCTCATCTCTTCCTACTTCCTCTCCTTCCTGTCACTTTTTATTACTCTCTTTCCACTTCAGGTGGAGTGACATGCTCATATTTTCCTGTAACTCAGGAAACCATTATCAACACATGGTGGTAACCAAACAACCAATTTATGGAGTGAAGTGGTGCCTGCAAAAGTGTCCCAATTAACTGGGTGGTGAGATGGAAACGGCATCCATCCAGGAACCAAATCTCCAAATAATTCCACCCACACCTCGTTGTGGTGAGGCGGTCAGCCCAAACAGAACATCGATTTACTGCATGGGACAACCTTGTGGGGGCAACTGCTTGCCTGCGGTTGATGAATCTGTTCAGCCAGACAAGCTGGGATTGATCAACAACTCCTGTTTTCTATTACCACACCAACATACCACAGCTCCCTCACCAATTCAAGTTACTCTCCATTCAACTGCATTGCACACATATACTCTTGTATAACTGCACAATCACAGCCTTCTTCCACTCTGCTGCCCAGTACTTTAAACTACAATAATTTGAAAGTACTGTACCCTCTCAAAGAACTACAACCTGCAAAAACAGTTGGATCACTTGTGCTAGACAGTAAAATTATCTGTCAACTAAGACGTTAAAACAAGTGACACTATTACTCTCAGATTATTTTACTGGTACTGAACCAGGCATATGACCTATAATCTTGCAAACTAAGTTGGCACATATTCTTTAAGCTAATAGCAGAATATACATCAGCGTGCTTTTAAATGGCCACTGGCTCAACTAATTTTTTTCTTTTTTTCCAAATTGGGTACATCTTTTCCTAGTCCTGTACTGTAATTAATATTAAGCACTATACTTTATAGGATGGACATGGCTTCACTTCCTAGTAAGCACTGACTGTATGAAGTATACTGGATGGAAACAGGCTTAAAAGGTACAGACAATCTACTCACTAATATTGCTCAACTCCATCTCTATCCTGATAAATGATACTCAATAGGTGTGCCTGTTACCATAGCCTTGTACAATATACTATATCATTTATACATATAAGTGCAGTATCAAACAACAAAGTGTACAAAGTCATAGAAAATGTGACAGGCAATTAGCTATATTACTTTTTCATATATGATCATATAGGCATTGGCTTTCTGAACTTCTTCCAAGCTAGCTTCCCTGACAAGTAAGTCTGATGTGTAAAACCATCTGCGAAGAAAAGAAAGAAAATACTGTAAGTTAGTTTTTCTATTATACATCATAGGTGGTAGGTGAGGGCACTCACCATCCACTCACTTGATGTAGTGCTGCTCTCGGGTGTCTGCTCTTTCCTCTCCTCCATCCTTCTTTCCTTCCATCCTCTTCTGTCTTTCTTTCCTTCATTCTTTCCTCATCCTTCTGCCTACAGGTGACTTTACACTCCCTCTTCTGTCTTTCTTTCCTTCATTCTTTCCTCTTCCTTCTGCCTGTGGGTGAATCTACACTGAGTGACAGGCCAAATGGTTTCGTGTACATCAGGAAACCATTTACGACGCTGGGTGGTAACCATATAACCAAATATTGGCGCCTGGTGGTTTAGTGGGAAATTACGGCACTCCAATCAGATTGAGCCGGTAAAAGGTTTATATCCAAGGGGTGGTTGGGGTTTATGGCTCACGTAATGCCACTTAGGGATGAGTGAGGCTGGTCACTCTCATCTTAAATGTCAGGACCAACTTGCCTAGCCTCGGGCTCCTATGCTTCTCATGGGGCAACATAGGATTGAATGATGATGATGATGATGATTTAATTCAGACAATGTGCTAGGCAATACTGTATTCCAACAAGTTCATGTCTCCACCTTCCACAAAATGCTTTCTTTAAAGGCAATGAAATAGTTAAAGAACAAATACACACCAGCTAGGTAAAAGACACTGAACAATATTTCTGGTAAATACTGTACTGCAGTTCCTCTTCATATAAGTTTTGTAGACAGTGAATGAAACTATGGCTCACATGAAGGTTTGCTGGCATTCTTGTAGGTACTCAACATTACAATATACTGTAACTGTATTATTATTTCTGCAGGATGTACATATGACATCATCGTTCTCATTTTTGAAGGCTCCAACATACTTGCATGCATCTGCCTTGGTCACCTTATGGCAACTCTCCATGCTGCCCGATCTCTGGCAGCTTCCTTATTTAGTCCCTTAACCCATAGGTCACACTCAATGACCTCGTCCCAGGTCTTTTTCGGTCTACCTCTCACTACCCTACTCCCAACATTAACACTTCTCACTTTCCGCACCCAGTTATCATCCCCCATCCTCTCTACATGCCCAAGCCATCTCAATCTACCTCTCCTCATCAAAACACCAATACACTCCAACCCCATCCTATCTCTCAACTCTTCCATCGTAAACCTAGTCCCACCAGACCTTGCACTCAAGGATGCATTGCACACCCACCTAATCACTGCCATTTTTATATGTCTGAGCCAGCGAATATCCTCTTCCTTTACAGCCCAGGACTCACTACCATACAGCATCACACTCCAAACACATGCTGCTCTCCATGTTGCTTGATCTCTGGCAGTTTCCCTATTTAGTCCCTTAACCCTTCGGTCACACTCAATGACCTCATCCCAGGTCTTTTTCGGTCTACCTCTCGCTACCGTACCCCCAACATTAACACTTCTCACTTTCTGCACCCAATTATCATCCCCCATCCTCTCTACATGCCCAAACCATCTCAATCTACCTCTCCTCAGCACAGCACCAATAATGTACATTCCAGTCCCATCCTACCTCTCAACTCTTCCATCATAAACCTAGCTCCCCCAGGCCTTGTACTCAAGGACGCACTGCACATCCAACTAATCATTGCCATTTCTGTATGCCTGAGCCTGCGAATATCCTCTTCCTTTACTGCCCAGGACTCATTACCATACAGCATTACACTCCTAACACACGCCACATTCAAAGTCCCTTAGCACGGAGGAAGAGCCCTCTCAATGTCAAGAGAGGCAACAGCTCCCTGAACTTCATCCAACCACTCCTCACTCTAGCCACAGAGCTAGCTCCTGCCCCACCTCCAGCACATAACATGTCTCCCAAATAACAAAACTCTTCCACACACTCAAGAGACTCACTGGCAAGTTCAATTCTTTCATGCCGACACACCACACACATGAAATCAGCATTATCTTGCAGTCTAACTCTAATACCACTACATCTCTTATGCACCCACTCATCACAAACACTGCACAAGATGGAATACTTCCCACACCCTTGTGATGAATTGCACATAGCCACTTCCCCTCCTCTTTGGGAGTACAACCTCCAGCCCTAGCAACCATCACTTTTGTTTCATCTGCATTTACAAGATAACAGAAAACTGACCTGTTCTCAGCAGGTGAGCCAATGGGTCCACGGCGATAAGTGACAAAGTGTCCACAGAAGACATCACCAACATGTACAATGACCGCTCTTAAACGGTACAACTGTTCATACTTCAATCGAGTCACATTCACCAGAGAGCTGTGGGGAAGAGGAGAGGGGTCCAGTCAATCATATGGTTCAAGGAGTTATTCAATCTTGGCTCTCTCCTGTCTGGAAGGAGCCATAGGAAATCATTATTCAATCATTTCTAACACCACATAAGTATTAGAAGTGGAAGTTGGTGGAATCATTCTAGACTCATGAGAGATGAGGAATGGGTTCATTACGAGTCTCTGATTACTGTGTTATAAGGCATGCTTTTCCTCTGAAGCAGTCAATGGCTTGTTCCCTGTTTGAAAACAACACTCATGTTCTGGGGCTTATACATGCCTCATCTGTCAGCAAATTACTCTGTAACACAATTTTCATGTGAGATCACCACATACTGTGATGTTTCCTTTTGGCTTTCCATACCTCAACCCATTGCAATGCGGGTGACTGTGGGTTTATTAAGTTAATGTAGCCATGATGGTTGACATATACTGTATATGTAAAATGACAGTTTGCAATATGCCATCGGGTGCAATATACAGTACAATCAGGTCGATTAAACAACTCTAAGAGTGAGGCTTCGTTGCTACCTCACCACTGTGGGTTTGAAAGATGTGAGATCACCATTTACATGTGGTGGTCTCACATCTTGTAGACCTGAAGTGGCGAGGTGGCTAAAAGACCTCGCTATTAGAGGTGTTTAATTGACCTGATGGTATATTGCAAACTGTCATGCTGCATATGTCTGTCAATCATCATGGCCACATTGACTTACACTCACTGTCACACTAACTGCAACAGGTTAGGATGTGGAAATATGATTTATTACCATACAGCTGGAATACAGTATTTGTTTCTGTATGACTTTGCTCTTCCACAAGCTTCCCAGGCCTGACATGGGACTGTCTGGCTTACATGTGGAGGTGTCTTGATCATTCTGTACCAATTTGGGGCTTGTTTTTAAATGTTTTCTTTGTTTCTGGATTTAAAATCTAAAACCTCTCACCTACTTGTGACAGGGATAGGAGGTAAAAGATGGTTGCAGTGATTAGTTTTGCTAAATCTATGTACAGTATATGTCTATCTATATATCTGTATCTCTACTCCACCAACATGTGGTGCTCTGCAGAGATTGTATGAAGGGTGAGAAATACTTGTGAGTGTTGTGCTGGAGTGGCTTTGGATGTGTGTGTGTGGTCTGTGAACCAAGCCTAAGCTGACTGGGTGCAAGCATATTAGTATGCGACACTGGTTCAACCACAGCCTCCCTTGTGTCCACCTAAGCAGTAAGGGGCTCGGTGAACGCTTCCCAAAGTTTTAACAACTCTGGCAGAAGGCGAACCCGTATCCACCAGCGTGCGAAACGCACACTCTACCACTGTACTAAATCTGTTTGTAAAACTGCCCTAAACTGAAAGTGAATCAGAAAGAAAACATCTACCTTTGACTCAACAATCTATCACACACCCATGACAATCTATTTTACTTCTCTCTACCCTACCTCCACACTTATCACGGTATATGTCACTACATTTTTTTTTTCTTATATGCAAGAAAGAAGGAACCAATGGCTACAAGCCCACAAATTGTTCCCTCCAAGAAAAAATATATACAAGATACAGTAAACTCTCAAGTATCCATCATCACAATATCTGGCCCAATGAAATATCCAGGACCAAAACAAGAAGCAACTGGCAGTTCTATGCAATATCCAGCTCAAACAAGGTAGCCAACAGGCACCAGGGAAAACCCTGCAACGTGCCAGCCAATCAGAAAGACCAAAACACACCAGCCAATCAGAATACCTTGCAGGAGTGGCCCACCTGATGTGCCAAGCCTATCATTGCTCCCTCACTCTCTCCCATGGATCTCGTACAGTGAAGACGTATCAATGCACTCTGCTCGTGACCATGTGGTGGTAAGGCAATACAAGACCTTGATCAGAACACTATAACACTATATTATAAGCCCCCCTTCTGGCATCTACCCATCAGTGGTGTCCTTCAACTGAAATGATTGTGTTGATCTTGCTAGGCCTTGAGCAGGACATCACCCAGCCCACCTCTGTTACCAGCTTAGAATTGGGTTGTGTGGATTCACAGATAATACCTGCCCAGCTTGTTTAACAGGACCACACAACGTAACACAAATAATGGAGCACTGCACAATACATCCCACACTAAGATTCAGACACAACATCTGGGACAACCCCATAAGGGCAGTTGCATACCTGCTTCCAGGTGTCACTCAATCACACAGACCAGAACTGAGCAACAATAACATGAACAACAACAACAACAACTACAGCTCCTGCCTTCAGAACTTCTGCTTGAACCTCTCTCACAACCCCATCCATCCACTGAACAGTTGGTGACTGGCTATTATTGATCTGGTAAACACTCTTACAACCCAGGTAACAAGCAGAGTGTACATTAAATCTTAGGCAAAGAGCTCAGTAACAGGTACATAAAATCAAAGTCTAAGCGCAGATTCACAGAAAATTGTTATTTCTTGCCATGCAAGTATCTCAAGCATTGAAAAGGAATGAATCTTCAAAAGATACTGTACTAGCTGAAGGGATGGTCTGGACTGGGAATCCTAAATTGCCTTAAAACACCATCCAGCCTGGGTTACACAAACCTCTGACAGCTGTATGGTTGCATCACTGTAATTATGAACAGAACAAATTATATGTCCAACAAACCTGGGTTCCTGGAATGATGCTGCAGCACTCTGACTGATGACAGAGGAAAGGGAATGATGGTAACTGGATTCAGTGGCACCAGTAATGCTGGAGGTTGAGCTGCATTGCTGGCTTCCACCTCTAGGTTTATGATTGCCCTAAGAATCAAAGACACTTTAAGACTTTTCAGGAATATGATACTCAATGATCAAAAAGTTACAATTACCTGTCTTGCTGACACTGGTGATTCTATAAATGAAATGCAGACACAACAAGAATATTTACTCATCATTTTCATTTTTCTCTGTTTCTATGTACTGTAGCATAGGTAAGACAGGTGCACTTAATAGCAACCATCCATTTTGTTAATTTCTGTGGCAATTCCCTAGTAATAACTCTAGATCTAAGGATGGCACACACCATCTTGTCCTATGTTTTCCTCGGTCTACCTCTTTGTCAACAGCCCAGTACCTCTATAATGTACTACCCATCTACACCTCTTCAGCCACCTCCCTGGGCCCACCATTTTAACATGTCCATGCCATTTCAATCTCCATCTTTCTACTCTCCTTGCTGCTGCTTTCCACTCCCAGCCATCTTTGCCATTCTTCTGAGTTTTGTACATCTCATCATGAAGCTTGCTTGCTTAATGACTCCACCTGATCAGTCTTATGTAATTTCATTTCAGTCTCACTATATCTTCTTCTCTTTTATACCCCATGTTTTGCCACCATATAGTATGACCTTCTTTAAACAAAGGTACTAAGCACTTTTCCTTTTGTGGACAATTCTCTGAACTTTTTCTAGGCCCTACACAGCCCTGCCATGGAACATTACTTGGCACTATCCCCTTCAGTGATGACATCAATGAGGTAGATGAATCTTTCCACAATTTCCAGTGACTCATCTCCTCTCACCAAGGATCTTACTGGCCTACCAGGAAAGTGGTCTGGCTGTGCTCTTATATCTATGAGTACTACAGTGGAAATATATTGCCAACCTCAAGCTGCCACACACTTCACTACATCTCTTGTGAACCCAGTGTTTGTATCCAGTAAAGAAAAAACTATTACCAGTACTACTGACACCTTTCCTACATACAGCACATGGCCAGTTACAGTATCTGAATCCATAACCAGTTCAGTGTCACACCTATAAATCATGGCTTTTATCTTCTTGGTCTTTACTTTGAGACCTCCTGACTCTAACTCCCAACATGGATTCTGACCTAAACACTTAATCACTTCCCATCTCCTCAAGTTAACTCATCCTAGACGGTTTCAACAATAAACAGCCACCATTATGAACTGTGTCTGCGGCAATGGACATTAAAATGCTTTCGACACAGTACCAAGACACATCCAAATAGATACTTGTATTGCCTTGAACACACACAAGAAAGAAAATTATAAATAATGGTTGGCCAGCTTCCTCTTATGCAGACAAACCTAGCTACTCCATCAAAATTAAAGTTCTAAATTCAGAATACCATGCAACATTGTTCCACAAGGCTCAATACTTTCACATTTCCATCTTTTCCTCCATGATCTACAAACCCCTCTCCCTTCAGTACCTGTACGATCTTATGTTGACAACTATTTTAGGTAATTGCTTCACAACACCCCAAAACTCAACAAACAGAAGCCCAGCTCCAACTGTATCTATTCTCACTAGAATATTGGCTTAGATAAACCAGAATGACTGCTTCAGTAACAAAATCAGCCATTATCTTCTTTTCCCTATTTCACCAACTACTCCCACTGGAAAGGCAACCCCAAATTTGAGGACTTACTCTGGACAAACACAATATTTTCTCAGAAGGAAAATAACATCAATGTAAAGGGGTCTTATATACAGCAGATCCTCACTATATAACAAACTGGTATCCGATGAATCGCTTAAATAATGACAAAAAGGTAAGGACCTTTTTTCAATATATGATAGAATTTTAGCTTATATGATGATTATGATCCTGCACAAAGTCTTACCGGTCAGTACAAGATCGTTATTTTCACTTATACGATTGTTCTCACACAAGTCTACAGTCATCAGTTTGTTCAAAGATGGCCTGCGCATTCTTCACTACTGGGCGTGTCAGTAATGGAACAATAGTGTGGTGTTGGAGTTCATGCATCAAGTGAAGTGCAGTGAAGTGAAATAACTACTAGTTTAGTTGAGCTGGAAACTTGTTATTAGACTTATTTTGGTGATATACAGCAAGTGAAGTACAGTACAGTGAACTGAAATAACAACCACTGCAGGTGAATTGGAAACTTGTATTTTGGTAGGTCTGTAACCCTTGGCCAAGAACATATTCTCGCTGAACCCATGTTATAACTGACTTAATAGTGACAAACCGTAATGTGACAGACTTTTTCAAATGTATCCTCATCATAATATGAGGGCGTGCTGTATTTGATTCCCTGAAGACACTCACAGCCACTGCTTTTGGTAAAGAGAAAGAATCCATGGAAAATATCTATTAACAATTAATCAGAACAACCATGAATTATGCTAGCCCAAGCTGAGCCCCAATTTTAACCAAAATAAACGCAGATATGCTTTTAAAAAAATACAATACCTTAAGATTAATACTGGGATGCCCGATGACCATAAATATAGATCATCTACATAAAATAACAAACATACTGTACTTCCAACTGAATATCATAAACTGGTAAATATGAGACGCACAGTTTCTCACTTCAGTACAAGAGATATCCCACCATGTACCTTTGCACTGCATCACCAAAAATGAACAATCGCCAAACACTACACAGAGAATCTAAGCAACATCCTTCTTCCACCGAACACTGAAATTCACTAATGCATAAACATACAACCACCATAGCCATCCACCAGACATTCACCCCTCAGAAATTACCCTACCCAAAGAGACACAAGTACACCTAGCCAACTGTGATAAGCTTACCACTCTTCCCTGCAACAATATAAACACAAAATGCAATTCACAAACAAACCGCACTCCCCACACTGCAATGTAGTCCCCCACACCACAGCATCCTTTCAGTGCTCACCTCATGCATCGCACTACCACAACACAGACAATCCTTCAACATGACATTTACAAAAGATCCCTAAGAGTGGCTGATTTCCTGCAGTCCTATGGGTTCATACCAAACCTCCTCCTATTTCCCTGCACCTCTCTGTGCGAAGGACCTGGGTTTGGCCATGGTGAGGAGCTGTCAACCACAATGGGACATCAGATTTCTACATGGTGTATGTACTGTACATTACTGCATCAGTCGTACAGCCCCACAGAAGCAGTTGTGTACTTGTGGTTGAATGGTCTGTTCATCCAGACCAACAAGAGCTAAGCAACAACATCCATAATTCATAATGGGGAAGATAGGTTTCTGACTATGCAAATACCAATTACAGGCAATCCCTAGTATCTGAATGAGCAATATCTGAATTTCCACTTACCGGAATTGCTATTTTTTGCACCAAAACTCCTTTATCTCAATCTGCATTCCCATTTTTCTGAATCCTCCCCCCCCCTCCAAAAAAAAAAAAAGAATAAAATAAAAACAGATTGACAGACAAAGAAATGCCCTGTCAACTGTTTACAAAGTGTGCCTGTTCTGTATTTTTTGCATCAAACCCTTTAAGTGAATCATTCTTCCTGCTTATCTGGAAAAAGCCCTTTATGGCCATTTGACACAGTCCAGTACAGCCCATGTGTTACTGGGTGTTATCCAAGTTCTGTTGCTGGTGCTGTGGTTCTATGTGTAAATATGGCTGCATATGTACTTGGGAGGTGGCTAAAGTCAAACAAGACAGCTCTGTACAGTATGGCTAATGGAAATAACCCCATTTAACCCATGTGTTACTGACTGTTACCGAAATTCTACTGCAGGTGTTGTGCTCCTGTAAGTGTGTACTTCTGGATGGATATGTACTCAGAAGTGGGGGATGAATAAAGTCACTTATGGGTAACCCTCTATGGCCACCTGACATCCGTCTATCTATCTACAGCCAGACACCTTAATTCTGTAAGGGGTGGCCACAAACAAATCACCTCCATGTTGTCCTGTCCCTTGCCAATTTGTTTCCATCCCTGAACTCACACCCACTCTCTCATATACCTCTCCATTCCATCCCTCCATTTCATTCTCAGTCTCACCTTCCCTCTCCCCTCCTCCACCTCACTCACATACACTCTCCTCATTAATCTCTCATTCTCCACCCTCTCCACATGGCCAAACCACCTCAGTGTACTTCTTCTGATGCCTTCTATCACATTCTCATCCACACCACAATGCTTTTCACTTCATTAGTCAGTCTGTTTCTCCCTGTAACTCCACCTGCTCCTCTCAAATTACTCACTTCCACTGCTCTCAATCTTGACTTGTCCTTCCAGTAAAGTCCAACCTTCACTTCCGTACGTTAGATTTAGTATCACAATACTGTACTGTCATGCAGTGACATTTTTACTTCCATGCTCACCTCCCAATTTCTTATCACTGCTTTCAAAGAACCAGCAACCTCCCTTTCCTGTAGTAACCTTTCAAGCACTTTATCCTCTAAACTTCCATCCTTACTCATCACACTACCTAAATATTTAACTGCACTCACAGACATAACCTCATAAAACCCATGTGTTACTGAATGTTATTCAAATTCTATTGCAAGTATTGTGCTAATGGAAATGTGTAAATGAGTATATTATAATCAGATATCTATTTTGGAGAGAGGGACTGAAGTTACACATGAGTAAACCTCCATGGCCACTGGACATAACCCTATTGTATAACCTACATTATAATTTCTTCAGTATAAGAAAAATGGCTACCCAATCTAACTTTATTTAAATAACCCTTTCAGATAATAGGGGTGGCCTGTATCAATGCCTCTCTGAGCTGTCATTGTCCCATCTTCAAGACTGGGAAAATTTTGTTCAAATCATGCATACTACAGGAGAGAAAATCAATAAAAAATATACCTGAGAGTTAATAGAAGTGGTATAGGTGTACGGGTCCATTACCAGGTACTCTGGGAAGGTAAGATGGTCTCGTCTCTTGACTGCTGATCCATTCTCTAGCCACACAGTACGTTTTATATGGAAACATAGGCATTCTGGAAGCTAATGCATCATTAATGTACACTGACATTTAAATTTATAGTACTGTATATGTTCAACATTAATCCTGAAATTATAACACTTCAGGAACTGGCACAGATGACTGACTGCTTGAAGTGGTATACAGTAATTCTTCACTTAGCTAACACTGTAGATATGTTCCTTAAAACTACCGTGTTATGTTAGATCACTTTAAGTGTGGGTTACAATCACAAACATAAAAACCATACTGAGGGTTGCAGATTAGCATAAATATGTATTTGATGTAGTGACTAAATGCATTTGATATATCTATCTATATACCTAGGTTGCTTCCCCCAAAGAAAGGAGGGTAGCCAAAACAGGACGACACACTCCCAACTTACTCATCCAGGAGGAAATTAAAGAAATATGTAATGTACAGTACTAAGGTAGTTACCAAAATGAGTTGTATCAACTCTGACCAGCTGATAATAAACAATGGAAGGTTATATGGAAAGTGTTCCTCTACTGACTGGCAGCTTTACAGTGAAAAACATCCAGCAAGAGCATGTTAAATGATGAATAACTAAACTGAATCAAAGAAGGAGTCTTTCTCATAGAAAAAATGAAAATACTTTTACTTCTTATTCGCTACACACAATTTTACACACGGCAAAAATTTTGTTTCCACCAGTAACAAGTACCAAAGTTGTATTATTATTCCCCAGCCTTTTTTTTTTTTTTTCCCTCATTACCACTCCCCAGCTTTAATTTTTTTGCTCTCTTTCTGGAACACTTCCCTGCCACACACACTGGAGAACAATGGTGGGTCTTCCTGCTGTATACTGATGTAATGCATTAGCCCATTTTCCCTAATACAACCCTGAGACACAATGGTCTAGAAAGTTAAGGCACTCTAATTAGCTGGGGTCAAGGGTCTAATTCCAAGGTGTGGTTGGGGTTTATTGATCATATAATGCCAATAGCGGGCAAGCAATTAGTCACTTGCCTTAACCATTTGAACTTGGTAGCCTGGCTCAGTTCACTATACTCCTCATTAGGCAATACCTGTATTGGAGTGGATGATGGATGGATATGGCAGATGTATAATTTGGTTTAAGTTATGTATTGCTTACATTAACTTTACAGAATTCACTGCAGAAGAGGCATAAAGTTATTTCACACTATACCAGCTCTGGGGCTTTCTTATTACGGTATTTTTTTTTTGTGCCTTAACCCCTTAACCGCGGGTCGTCACTTTCGTGATGGTTGGATGCAATGGATCATACCGCAAGGCATCACTTGAGTGACTCTGTGTTATTTTTAATTTCCCGGGCTTTCAGGTGATGACTTGTATCATCTATCAGCACTGCCAATGTCCAACAATAGCCAGAGCTGCTAATGTCATCAGTACTCCCATCCATTGTTGACAATTTAGCCATTTTCCCCCATTCTAGACTCCCCTCCCTACCTCCCCTCCATTACCCTCTTGTGTCGTCTGCTCAGCAGCTCTGCACTAAGTAAATCTTCCCTGAATTTTTCCACTGTTTTCATCCATTGAAATGAGCCCTATGCCCTATTCTTATACAAAATAATATATATATATATATATAAAAAAAGGTAACTGATAGTGCCATACACCTGGAATTGGCTAATTATCACTTGGCAACATCCAACCTACACTAGTTCGCTAATTTCCCCTGCTTTTTTTTCCCCATGAAATATGCCGTATGAGCTACTCTTGTAATATAAATGTATATAAGAAAGGAAGGGAGAAGCCTGAGTGATATTTATATTCACCTGGAACTACCTAATTTATTATGTATTGTCTAGATTTCCTACGACTTATTTCTTAGCATATACATTAGCAGCTGACATTTTCAACTCTTGGCTACCGAGATAGAGTCAGTTCGCTCTCATCCTTCACAGTGAAATGATGCTCATCCATTTCTGCCACTTTTGCACCTATTATAAAATGCCCTGTGACCTCAACCCCTACTAAACATCGTGTGGGAAGCGTAAAGGACTGTATATATATATAAGTGTAATAAAGTACTAGAAATAATAAAGTGTGAGTGTGTGTATATGAGTAAGAAATGACAGACATTACAGAATACCAGCGGGAGTGGGAGGCTCGTACGCGCTCATATTTTACATTGCTTTCACAGCGTTTTTTTTTTTTTGGAGTATGGATTCCAAACTACTTGGAAATCATTGAATAGTGTTTCTAGTGATAATATCTGGCAGTGGTATTCAGATTAGGGGATGTTGGGAAGTGTAAAGTGGAGACTTAGTTACCCAAGTTCAGAAGTCTCCACAAGTCCTACGGTAGTTGACGAGTGCTAAAAAAACATCCCAGGAGAAATCTGAAGGTATGTGTCATATGCATATGTTATTATAATATTCTAGGACTAATAATTGATTTTTGGCAAATATTTTTTAAAAAGTCAGTCGGAGCGCGACTATCCCCACGGGAATGGCCCGGCGCACCTCCAACAACCCCGCGGTGTAGGGGTTAAAGACTGCAACCTTCTACTCTAACACTGAAGAACAATGCTGAAACACTTTAAAAGGTAAATATGCTAGCAACAGAAATGAAATGATTAACTGTGAAATATATACAAAGAAATTATTACTACACTACCTTGGAAAAAAAAAAAAATAGGAATTATAAAACGGCTGATAAAAAGTATGTAGCAATGAGACATCCAAGACATTAACTGTTCAAAAAATTTATCTATCTATTGCAAAGACACCTTAATCCGTGGGACCCAGGTTCGAATCCTTGCTGAGGCAGGAAACAGTTTAAGGATTTGAATTTCATTAAAATCAGGCTTTACTGATCTACCAGAAGACCCGCCGACATGTCGTAAAAATAACCCCGCTAATACCAATACACCAGTCCTGTATGAGACAGCCCTAGCATGTATTCAATATGGACGGTGGGTGTTAGCGCCGAAGTGATGACATGTAGAGGTGTATGAGGACGGCTGGGCCTTGATAGCAGGCTGTAAAGCCTATGCCCAGAGTCGGACACATAAAAAAAAAAAAAAAAAAAAAAAAAAAAAAAAAAAAAAAAAAAAAAAAGGGGGTGGCCACAAACAAATTGCCTCCATGTCACCCTGTCCCCCACCATTTCACTGCCTTGCTTCCAGCTCACACCCCCCTCTCTCATATACCTCTCCACTCCATGCCTCCATCTCACCAATATACAGTACTACTATATTACAACAGTAACAAGTCCCAAATGGAAAAACAAACAAGGAAAAGTAAAATCATCCCTAAAATGATAACTGTAAGTCAAATCACCCCTACATTAATAAATGTACAGAATATAAGCGTGTTGTTCCAGATGACTGGTTTCAGAGTGTGACTGCATGAGGTCTGTTCAAAAAAAAACTTTTTAAATAGCACACCAACTAGTTGGTGCAGCATGACTGTCATGGAAGCAGTGTGTAGCAGTGACTTTGAGCTTCAGTCTAACACTAGCTGCATCATGCCACATCACTTAGTCATCAAGACAGACGCACTTGAGCGAATGTATGTTTAGTGCACTTGGTGATTTGTTGCATGCTGAAGAATGAAGGATCTTAAAAGGCAATGTGTTTATGTGAAATTCTGTTTCAAACTGGGAAAAACCTTAAGACTTTTCAAATGTTGCAACAGGCATATGGGGAAGACTGTTTGAGCCATATGCAATGTCACAGGTGATTTCAGCGGTTCAAATCGGAGATCATCCACCTAAGACAATCCCAAATCTGGACGACCATCCACGTCAAGATACGACAATCATGTTGAGAAGGTGCAAGCTGTGATCCAAGAAAATTGTTGCCTGACTATCCATGAAGTTTCCAAAGAAGTAGGCATCTGTAAAAGCTCATGTGACATAAACTGAAAAACTGAAGGTACATCATGTTGCTGCAAAATTTGTGCTGTGTCTGCTGGAAGATGAGCAAAAAGAGAACCACATCACAGTCAGCCAGGAACTGTTTGATTGTTAAAATGCTGATGAAAACCTTCTGGAAAATATCACCGGTAAAACGCCTTTGTCAGCAAGGTACGAGAAAGGCCATTTAAATCCGAAAGCACTGGAATGTTGCCTTAAACCCCGAGGATATCTGAAGTATATTGATGGCTATCTGCCTATCAAGTTTCATGCCTTTATGACAAACTGTCTGGCCTGTGGCCCTCTTTTGAATAGTTTCAGCATGCTGAACTTGGCAAATGTCACGTGCCACGTGCATTACCTGGGTGTGATGAAACCTGTCAAAAACAAATCTTAAAGAATTGGGCTGTCATAATTTTGGTGCAAACCCACAGTCATCAGCCCTGTGGTTGCTGAGGTATAAGCTTGTCAAAAGTGTTATGGTCAGGCTGAGTTGGGCCGCTCATATGTGAGAAAATGCCACTACCTGACGAAAGACTCACGAATGCTTCATCCTCACTCGTAATAACAAGTGATGAAACATGGGTGTATCCCAGTGGGTTGGAACATCATCACTGCGACCAAAAACAGCACATCAAAGTCACCTGAATGTGAAGATGATGATGATCATTTTTTTTATTGGAAGGGCATCGTTCATAATGAGTCTGTTCCACATGGTCAGACAGTCAATAGCCTTATTTGGACATACTGAAGCATTTGAGGGAGGGAGTACAAAGGAAGATGCCAGAGGTATGGATATATAAAACCTACATGCTGTATCATGACAATGCACCTACTCACACATCACTCCTTATCTATGACTTTCTGGCGAAGCACAAAATGACTATCATCCCACAACCGCCCTACTCTCTGGATTTGGCCCCTGTCGATTTTTATTTTTGTTCCTAAAACTGAAATCCACCCTGAAAGGTCGTTGATTTCTGGCAATGGACGAGACAGAAAAAAATTCGCTGTTACAACTGAACGCCATCTCTGAAAACACGTTCCAGGACACATTCCAGAACTGGAAAATACATTGAGAATATTGTATGAACAGTGGAGGGGAGTATTTTGAAGGAGAAAAACCTGATTAAGCTGGAAGCAATGCAATAAATTAGTTTTTGAAAAGCTTGTTTTCTTTTTGGACAAACCTCATATTATGATTTCACTATGTCTAATACTTGATAAAAATGTCTACACAAAGGTTTATAGCAGCAGTAGCAGTATGTGGTGCTTTAGGTGGCTATGAATTTTATTTCTACTGGTTAAGGGATTAAATAAAGTACCTCAGCTAGCTCTGTGGCTAGAGTGAGGAGAAATTCAGGGAGCTGTTGCCTCTCCTGATATTGAGGGGGCTCTCCCTCATTGCTAAGGGATCTTTGTATGCAGCATGTGTTAGAAGTGTAATGCTGTATGGTAGAGACACCTGGGCAGTAAAGGAAGAGGATATTCGCAGGCTCAAGCGTACAGAAATGGCAATGATTAGGTGGATGTGCAGTGCATCCTTGAGTAAAAGGCCTGGGGAGGGCTAGGTTTATGATGGAAGAGTTGAGAGGTAGGATGGAATTGGAATGTATTGGTGCTGTGATGAGGAGAGGTAGACTGAGATGGTTTGGGCATATGGAGAGGATGGGGTATGATAACTGGGTGGAGAAAGTGAGCAGAGTTAATGCTGGGGGTAGGGTAGTGATAGCCAGACAGAAAGGGGATGATAACTGGGTGTAGAAAGTGAGAAGTGTTAATGCTGGGGGTAGGGTAGTGAGAGCCAGACTGAAAAAGACCTGGGACGAGGTCACTGAGCGTGAACTCAGGGTTAAAGAACGAAATAGGGAAGTTGCCAGAGATTGAGCAGCATGGAAAGCCGCCATTAGGTGACCAAAGCCAACACATGCAAGCATTTTGGAGCCTTCAAACAAGAAAATGAAAACCTCAGCATGCTAACCTCAAGACCTCTGGCAACATACCCAAATGAACCCATGCTATAACATCTTTAGTTTATGCTAAATCACGTAAAACAATGGTTTTGGGCAACAAAATCCCAATGCTCATTAATGGGTACCTTTACAGTACTACAGTTGCACTCTCAAGACATGTTATGCACAGTGTTTAATGTACTGCATGGTAAACACAGTACTTTACTACAGATGACAATAAAGGTGAGAAATAATGATGACAGACAAAAAGTGAATGAATGACCAGCACTAAAATAAATATGAGAGAAAGACAATGAGAGCACAGCCACAGGCATGCTACTGTAATCTTTATGCTATAACTACTGTAACTGCAAGGAGGCACATGTATTTGGAGCAGGAAGCAAGGTACCAGAGTACAGTAATGAAGTTTACGCAAGAGTTACTCATGTTACAATGTCAGGGTGACTCTGTAATGGAGGGAAGAAAAGAATAAGCATTTCTGATATGTATGCAGGGAATCATAGTCAGTCACAATAAGAATGGAGATAAAGGGACTAATATTTCTTCCACCAGTTAATACTGGTTTCACTTAATAATTATACAGTACAGTACATGGTTTTCTGATCCTGGAAAAGAGGACCTTCGCACAGTGTCATTGACATAACAGGGCAGCTCCACTGAATGGTTATGCAGATGCCCCTTGACCATTCCCTGTCTCCTGAAAGGGGCATGGTGAACTGCAAGAAATGAACAACTTAAGCCTGCAGTCTACTGAGTTCATATTCTGCTGAATCTGGGGCTGCTGCTGCTACTACTGCTACAACTAACATACAGTGGGGTAATCACACCAAGTCCAGGGTAATTGTGCTAACTATCTGAAAGTATCCATTATACAAGTGGTTGCCAAAATAAGTAGTGCTTATAGAAATACCATATAACCATTTGGAATGAATTTGCTACTCAATGTTCTACATAATCCCTAGATTTCATCATGTTACATGATTACTATAGAACTCTTTGTAAAGGAAACTGTTTATCAACAATTTTTTACAAAAATATTTGCTGGAAATCCTAACGTTGATATTAAATAAATGTGGCTGCCTGTATACTTCAAAATGTCAGCAACTGTGGACAGAATAAGGTATGTCATGACAGTCATGTGAAGTTACAGCTTTGTGTATATAGCATGTAGTTCCTTATATGCACCAACAAGGCAACTGTGCCAAGGTTGTACGGGATAATTTTGATCATGATATTAATGCATGTAATGGCAATAATAATTTTGTGAACATATTTCACATACTGAAAACATCTAGATAATGTGCAATAAGAAGGTGGAGACTTACAAGCCCCAACTTCAGGATGAAAAAGGATGAATGCATTCAAGTGTGATATCTAGGTAGAGGCCATGGCAAAGACTATCATTATATAGGTGTGTTACACAAGTTAATACATATTAGTTGAGTCAGAAACATGGCATGGACTCTCTGCTTTTTTGGTAAAACAGAATCACGGAAGAAGCAACCTGGATTCCTGACTTTCAAAGAAACCTGAGGTCATAAACGATGCCGTCACATCCACAGGACAGATTATTTTGAAATTAAAGAAACTTGAGTTTGTGAAAGGAAGACTCATATTTAATGATAGCTACTTTTGGCGCCATGGGTCTCACTGCACGCTAAACTTTGTTTGATGCTGTCGGTACGGTTTCATTACTTTTAACACCGAATCAGTGTATGCTACATAATTTTCAAATACTTTCACAATGTTCTGTTCTCAGCACTACATGATTTTCCAATATCACACGATAAAATGATCTCTTTTCAGCACTGTTTAATGTTTGTTTGAAGATTTAAACTATCATTAGCAAATTGTGTTTATGCACGAAAATACAATACTTTGAATTTATACAGACTGGTGCGACTGCCTTACAGCATGGGGAAATTGTGCCATAATGTTTTTCCATACAGTATATCAGTGAAGTTACTGTATTATTATGTACAGTAACTCTGCCTACACAGTATACCTACACACAAATACCTATAACTAGGTATAAACTAGGGCAAATAACATTTATAGCTTCCATGACATTGGCACTTAACGAAAATGGCACAATTACTCCACTGTATGGTACTACGTACTGTACTGGTACTATGAGGTCTGTTCAGAAAGTATCCGACTTTATTTTTTGTCTCACCAACTAGTTGGAGGATAGGGGCAGGGTTTTGTGTTGCACAGTGCAGGACCTTTGTGCACATGTGTGATTAATGCCAGCCGCCACGAGTGACTCAGTGGATGTCAGTCAGTTTGTGTTCATGGTTGTGCACCTTACGCTCATCACGTTCCCGTGGTTGTCATAATAACCGAAAAAGTTGAACGATACTGCATCAAATTTTGCCAAAAACTAGGTAATTCCCATGTTGAAACTACTGTCTCAAGATAATCCAGCAAGTTATATGGAATGATGGCATGGGGGTAACATAAATAAAGGAGTGGCACAGTTGCTTCAATGTCAATCAAGAGTGATCCATGTCCTGGGAGCCCATCAACAAGCAGGAGTGCTGAAAATGTGAAGAAAGTCTGCAATTCGGTCGTGGGAAACCATTAGTTGTTGCTAATGAAATTGGAATCAGTGATGGATCAGCACACAATATTTTAACAGATGATTTGGGCATGCGAAGAGTTGCCACCAGTTTCGTTCCAAAGCTCCTTTCACATGAACAACAAGCTCTGCAGATGTACGTTGGTCAAGACATGCTGTAGTGTGCAAACTGCGATCCAGACTTTCTGAAGACTGTTATTATTGGAGCTGAGACTTGGGTGCATGGGTATGGCTCAGAAACCAATGCACAGTTGTCCCAGTGGAAGCATGAAAGGTCACCTTGGACAAAAGCAACACGATAGGTCCGCAACAAGGTGAAGAGCACATTGAAAGTTTCTTCTGACTACCATGGTGTCGTGCATTATGAATATGCACCAGAAGGTCCGACTGTCAACAAACATTACTACCTCGATGATATCCATCATCTTTGTGACGCAGTTTGGTGGAAGAGACCAGACCTCTGGAAAACAGCAAGTTGGAAGCTGCATCATGACAATGCCCCTGCCCATTCTTCTCAACTGATTCTGGAATTTTTGGCCAAGCACAACATCCTGCAGGTCCGACAGGCTCCCTACTCACCAGACATGACTCCGTGTGACCTTTGGTTATTTCCCAAGCTCAAAACTCTGCTGAAGGGTTCCCAATTTGAGACGAGAGAAGAGATCATGACGAATGCGACGAAGCACCTGCAAGAAAACCGACTTTGAAAAATGTTTTACGTAGTGGAAAGAACGCTGGGCTGTGTGTGTCAAGTCAGATGGGGCCTACTTTGAGGAGGATTTGTGTCCTAGGTTACAGGTTAGCTATGAATTATTTTAGGGCCTAATGTCGGATACTTTCTGAGCAAACCTCATACTACTAATATTGCTACAGCTAATAAAACTATTACTGTACTGCTAACACTACAGGTACTTTTACTAATACCAGAAGGTCTTTTCTTCACTCTTCGTTTTGTTATTATGGCACTCAGGAATTTGTTGTTTTCTTTCCTTTAGCCTTTCCTGAAACAACCTCTCTTCGTTATTATTGGTTTAGCACTTAAAAATATATATTCTTCCTCTTTGAACCTTTTCAAGGTAAGAAAGGTTTCCCATATGCAGTATACATTTATTTAGTGTAATTCAGTGTGTTAAAGTTGGTTAATATATAAATTAAAACTACATAAAGTATTGCTTACAGTACTGTATAACTTCCTTCTTAATCCTGTATAATATTCCCTCATTACCCTCCAACACTGTACAGAACAGTACTACCTATGATAATACTGTATTCTTTCCTTTCCTTCATCACCCTTTCCCTTTCTTTCTGTTTTCCTGCTTCATCTGTGGCCTCCCCATGCTTAAGTAGTGTAATGGATTTTATGGGCTCTCAGCAACCAGATATATGAATGTAAAAAAGTAAATATGGTGACTATAACTAGTATTCAGTTACCTTGCCAATAGTGAGCTGCTTGGTGAAAGTTGTCTTAACAAGGGTGTGTGCCCTTCGTGAACAGGAGTCACAGCTTACATCTGTCACTTTCTCCGGTGTGACATATGAATCCAGAAGTTCTGTCAGAGCAACATCACCCCATGGTACTGCTGGCAGTGAAAGTGAAAGTGACTCAAAGCTTGTCCACTGGGCCGGGTTCTGTGGAGGGGCCAGATATGATCAACAGGATATGAACAGCAATTTTCTTTGGGTTCTGCTATCATATTCATAAAGACTGATGCCATAAATAAGAAACTAAGGTACTGTAATTTCTCAGGAATTTAATCATTATACAAATCAACAAAATATTCTTTTTATTATATATGCAGTAGGCACGGAAAGTACTGACGTTTTTTTGCCGACGTCATTCTTTTTCGCGTTAAGTGAAGTAGGGTCAATACTACCCTCCCCTGTGATGCGAAATGAGCTGACGCTTTTTCAACGGGAGCTGGCAACCCTGCTTGATAGGTTTGGCACCACAGGAGCAGGCTCAGTAATGTTTGGGCAGCCACAGGAGGAGGATTGTCTCTGTGTGTGATGCACCATGAGGGCATGTTTTGACTCAAATAACACAGTTATTTGGTTACCTACCACATTCTCATCATACCTAAAGTAACCACAAGCAAGGACAAACATGTGGAAGTGATTACTTTATACAAAGCTGGCCACAAACTCTCATTTATTGCAAATCAGATGGTGTTAGACTGAGGACAGTGCAGAGACTGGTGAAGCAGTTCAAGGACAGTGGGGAGGCCATTCCTCCCACTCCACTTCCCAAGCCTGGGAGACCTCGTAAGACAACCTTCAGGACCCGTCAGCTGATCTCAAGGCAAGTTAGCAAGGATCCAAGGCTAACAGCATGGGATTTAAAAGAAAAGAACCCACAGTTGCTGGCAGATGTGTCTGTCAGAAGTGTGCAGCAGCTGTTGCATGACGATCTGGGCTACAGGAGTTTTTGTGCTCGTAAAAAACCACTGCTAACTGCACTTCAGAAGAAAAAGAGAGTAAATTTTTGTAAGAAATATCTTGCCTGGAGTGAGGAGCAATGGAAAACTGTGCTTTGGAGTGATGAGTCAACATTTACTGTCACTGGTACCCCTTCATCACGAGTGTACCGCAAACCAGGCAGTGACCCCCTGGATCCTAAGTACACTTCCAAGTTTATTAAATACCCAGCCTCACTCATGGCTTGGGGCTGCTTTACATATTATGGTGTTGGTAGGTTGGTAATTCTACTTGCAAATGAAAAAGTGAACCAGAACAATTATTTGGAGCTCTTATGTGATGTTTTAAGTGACTCTTTTGATAAAACCAAGGCAAGAGTATTTATGCAAGATTCTGCCCCTGCACATGTTGCAAAGTCAGTGAAACAGTGGCTAACAGACTGTGAGGTTCCCTTTATTCGAGATTGGCCCGGAAACAGCCCAGATATCAATCCCATTGAGAATTTATGGGCGCATATGAAGCGGCAGCTGCATAGTATGGACACATCATCTTTGCCTAAACTTGAGGCTGCAGTCAAGCAGCTATGGAGCAGTTTTAGTCTGTCTGTTCTGCAAAACTACGCCATCAGTCTCCCCAGATGCCTTAAGAAGATAATAAAGGTGAAGGGGAATGCCAGTAAATACTAAAATCAATGGTGAGTGTTAATTTATTTGTTTCTCCTTGCTAACCACAAGAATGTTTTCTTTTTTTAAGATGGCGTCAACACTTTCCGCGCCTACTGTATACCAAATATTTTTTTGCCAGACCAAAATTCCATATTTCACTAAAATGCATGAATTTGGAGGTACCCTCTGGATAAGGTGTTTTGTTTTCCATCCAGGGATTACAGCTGGTGATGGAAAGAATCATCCTAATCTCAGAATTCTAAGGGAAGGTTACAGTGTTTCTTGTCTCTGATTTACAATGTCTGGTTTTTCACTTAACACTTCCCATTTGGAGACAACCATAGTACAGATCTCGAAAATGAACAGAGAGACTACCAGAGATAGGAGAAGGATAGGTAAATCATTCAATTAAAGATGAAAAGAGGTTTTTAGTGGCATGAGCTAAATGAACCAGGACAGACATCAACAAAATCTGCAAGATTTTATCTGCAGCATACACATGACGTCATAATAATGAGGGTAAGCTGCAAACCTTGATGGACTTACCTTAGTATGTGCCCTGCTAGAGTACAGTGTTCCCTAACTTACTGCTGTCTTACCTTACACAACCATACTTTACAAGGTAATCAAAACTGTGACCACGAGATTATCAAAACTACCACTTTACCAGATCCAGGTTACTAAAGAGGGCATAAATGCAGTCACTGAGTTTTCAATCGTAGTACAACAGAAGAACGTGGATAATAAAGCAGTATGGCTCAGCATTTCTAACTCAAAAGCTGTGACTGACCTTCTGGAATACCCTCAGGGGGACTGTGACTGATTTTCCCAAAGGCAGGTCTCATTTTGAATATTCTATGGTCATTCTGAGCTGCATTTATTGTCAGCTGACAATTACAACATCATTTAGGGACAAACATGCAATGAATATACCTGTAAGGTACCTCTCTTACTCCCCTCCTGACCTGCCACATCCCACTCCCCAATCCTTACCCCCCTCCCACTTCCACTCTCTTCTGCTGTCATCCTGAAACAAATGGTTCTTGAATCTTGCCCTCCAGTTTTTCCAGAACGAAC
The DNA here is from genome assembly GCA_018397915.1 of Birgus latro. Lineage (NCBI taxonomy): Eukaryota > Metazoa > Arthropoda > Malacostraca > Decapoda > Coenobitidae > Birgus > Birgus latro. The sequence goes on along the minus strand of JAGKTI010002557.1, from coordinate 26,019 downwards.
AACCTTTTAGCATAGTCCAGCCCTTGATGTTCTTAAAAAAAAAAAAAAAAAAGTAACATGTTTCATCTGATGCAAACCAATGTAGCTACTGTATTACTGTAGTATGTCTGCACATAAACAGTATAGTGCTGGGACAGATCACTGGGATACCAGTACACAAACTCTGCCAAGGTAAAACTGTGCTCCAACAACTGCACTAGAGCCATTACTCTCATTTCATAATTAAACAACATACATACTGGTACATTCTTAATTAATCCATATTTCTTACCCTTCTCACCCATTTAAAAAGTCAACTCCTTCATTCTTTCCTTATCACACCTAGTCTTAATATCGTTTTCATTTTTGAAGGCTCCAACATGCTTGCATGCGTCGGCCTTGGTCACCTAATGGCGGTTCTCCACGCTGCTCGATCCAACTCTTCCTAATCACCCATCTTCTATTTCATTATCATTTCCCACAATGCCATAAATTCTTCACTACTTCAATACATTTCTTTCTTTATTCAGAGCTCTCACATTCTGATTAGCTACATGAGTCTGCCTATCTCTTCATGGTCCTCGGCAAAAACCAATACTTGTACTTAGTTTCCCAAGTTTCTGTAGCTATTCATTTTTGAGGGGTACCATACTGGCAGTTGTCATAAGGGTACTGGAGTTACTAACCCCACAACCCTCTTTTACTGCGGAAGTTACACAGGTGACTACATCACAAGTGATGGGTGATAACTTTGCAAACTCTGACATTCATAACATATGAAGTCAGAAATGTGTGATGACTTGATGTATACAACCCAATCTGTCATGGGAAGAAAACAACAGGGTATCCTGAACATGTAGTATTACTTCAACATTACTAAGCTTGATGCTACCCTAAGGATGTTCAAGACTTTAAACTTTGCAACATGTTGTAAGAGAGGAATGATGAACAAATCATATACCCACATTAGCAATGAGCTACAAAATAAAAGTTAAAAATAGATTCCAGCACTATCTTACCTTATGACCACAAAAAGCACACTGAAGCTGACTGGCCAGGTAGCCCCTAAAGGGAATATCATGGTGGTCCCCACGTGATCTCCAGCTCAAGTTTTCCGACCCCTGAATTCCACTGCCAACCACCAAGATTCCAGTAGGCTTTCTGCTTACACTGTGACCTTTCTTATCTACACATCTATCATCACAGCTTTCAGTAGCTTGTCTTATGGCAGTAAGATCTTTAAAGATATTTCCAGTATAAAAGTGCTTTTGGTAACTCCACTTTGGATTTTTTTCTGTAGAACTGTCACTTTTTTCCCCAGCAGTACTGCTGTAATCAAGTAAATGAGTTACAATATCCATGTCACTAGTTTTAATATCCTCTTCTTCTATGTCAGTCATATTATTACTGCTTAGTCTACTATCCACTTTCATGACTTTATCATCATCTTCTGCTTTGGGCCTGGATAGAGTTTCAACCCCATTAGAAAGAGATTCAAATGTTGTAGCTTTTATCACCGTGCCATTTACCTTACAGAAAGTATCATCCCCTTGTGTATTTTCAAGTAAATTTCTCTTCAACTTAAATTTTTCTTTAACACATTTTTGCAGGCTGACAGAACTCTGCTTCCATGAGTCAGCTTTCAGTACCACTCCATCCTGGACTGAGCCAAGACAGGACACACCAAGCCAAGTCACATCAAGTAGCGAAGGGACAGAAGATGCAGTGGTGAGCTCATCATCAATAGTGGATGTGACAACATGAAAGAGTTCATGTGTATCTTGCTCCTCAGATGAGATGACCCAGCCATGGCCCCGAAGTGCACTCAACACTTGCCCTGCACATGCATCTCCTTCACCATCATCTTCATTGTTCAAAACTGAGAAGCAACAAGAATGGAACAGAGCAAGTTTTTGAGTCAAACAATTACTGTATACTCAAGTTCAGCTTTAAATCAGTATATAGGAATGTAAATGCCAGATGACAGAAAAAACTCTACAATACCAGCACCATATGCAATGAATCATACCTTGTTAAGTGTCTAAATGATTCCTTGTACCTTCTATTTCAAAAGTGGCTTGTGATACCCTCTCAGACAAATGCACTTTGGAAAATGAAACAGCTGCAGAAAGCAGTGTTTAAGTTACGATATCAGCAGAATGATTTAGCTCCTACTTCCACAGAGTTTGTCCACCTGCCACTGGCAGGTAGTTCCTGCCTCTGATGAGATGTTTCCTATAAACTTACATGAGCCATGAGTAAATATTATGAAGTCATGAATCGCCTTATAAAGTTGTTAAAATCTAGCTTATGATATACAATGTAACAGTTTGTCTAACTGAACCTAATATATCAAGTATATGCCTCAACACCAATATTCTATGCATAGTGAATCACATGCTGTTGTTGATACTTAACTCCATTCTGTCTGACTGACAACAGAAAGCAACTGGTGTCCTACAGGTACAGTACAGTACATACACCATACCCAACTGGGTTGACAGCACCTCACCAAGGTAAAACCAGGGTCCCTCTCACAAGGTGCAGGGAAATATGAGGAGGTCCGATTCCTGGATGAATGCTACAGGTGCTCCACCCAAGGTGCACAACACCACCAAATGTAGGGTCTGTGTCAGTGCCTAATCAATCAGTCAGTGTGAAGAGCGAACAGGACTGTGAGGTGAGAGACAATGCTCCCAATGAAGCTGCAACAACAGCTTTTATCTCAAGAACTCCAATAAAGGAGTCATTCTCCCTTTTCCTCCCTTCATGCCACCCACTTTACCTTCTTGACTCCTCCCTCACCATTATTCAAGTAGGAAAGGTATGAGCAGAGAATTGTGAAATCAAGTCTTATGACATTCACACTCCATCCTATCAATTTTTTCCTTGCTTATTATTCAGGGTCAAGGAGCAAGGTGCAGCTCTCCAAGGTTCTGCCATATGCTGCACCACATCACCAAAAGTTGTGGTAAGAACTGCAGTCCTATATTCAAAACAATGCTGCTGGTGCTGCCTCTAATAAATTACAGAGGGAGCACTACTTTTGTGGACTAATGCAGCACAGTTCTGAAATAATGAAGTCAGCCAACTTCTCCAAGGTCATACAACTTAGACATGAAAACTCCATCTGGCATAGTTTTGTACATTCAAATCTGAGGATGGATTGCAGATTTACATGGGATTTTGTGGGAGCATGCTGAATGAGATCAGTCTGTGTCTTCTTGGCCACCTAACGCATTCTACACCAGAAAAGATGTCTGTGCTTTCTCTATGAGGTTAACCTGTACACTGGTAATACCCCCTAAAAGTACAAAAGTGATCCCAGGAATGTATTAAAAAACCTGAGAAAGAGTAGCTACACTATTTCTAATGAGAGAGGTGGAGATCCTAAGAAAATTGTAAACAGGCAAGAGGGTATGTGCAATGACAGAATTGTAAAATGTAAATGAGTTGACTGTATGCATATTAAGACAAACTTAGATTAAGGCTAAACACACAGAATAAAGATGCAAACTTTGCCAGTAACTCATCTTAAAGTTACAAAAAATCTCTTGTTGAATTATATAGTAACAGTCTACCTATCTATCTAATGCCAGATGCCTTAATCTCGTGAGGGGTGGCCACAAACAAATCGCCTCCATGTTGCTCTCTCCCCTGCCATTTCACTGCCCTGCTCCCAGCTCACACCCCCCTCTCTCATATAGCCTACCTCTCCACTCCATCCCTCCAGCTCATCCTTGGCCTCCCCCTCCCTCTCCCCCCCCCTCCACCTCACTCACATACACTCTCCTCATCAGTCTCTCACTCTCCATCCTCTCCACATGGCCAAACCACCTTAATGTGTTTCTCCTAACACTTCCTATCACATCCACATCCACACTACAGTGCTCCTCCACTTCCTCATTTGTCAGTCTGTCTCTCCATGTGACTCCACATGCTCCAGCAACAGTATTGGCCTTATATACTGAGAATCAGTGACAACACCTTATGCCCCCATTTGTAACATTACTACTTACTAAGACTACAGATGCATGCTTGAGTAGCTAAAGAATAAGGTGTGAGCCTGTCCCATAAGTTATTTGCTAAGGAGCTGTGGAGTAATTTCACAGATTTGTTTGCAGAAATAACACATGTAAGTTTGAAAGGGGAGAATGTAATTGCGAACAGTGCAGCAACACTGGAGTAGTTGCCTGAAGACCACAAAATAAGAGGATTTTGCAAGGCCAAAAACCTACTGTTTACTTGGTGTGTGTGTGAGGTAGGAGGCACCCTTCAGGTAGATGAACCAAGCTTAACATGACTTTCAACACCACACATGCATTAGAAATAAACAATGTGAGCATTCTTCAGAGCCATACAGGAGGCACTACTGCTAGTTTACAGCTTCAATGCTTCATGAGGCATGATGACTTTCCTCCAGTGTTAAAAGTTTTATTTGCTCAAGTCAATGTGTGCTTGACTACACAACTCAACATGCAAGAAGAGTTAAGCAGGTGCCAGTCTTGTTCCTAGATGCTGGTCTTGTCACCATGACTTGTATGCATCACCTTGCCTGGTGTGACAGGAGGAGGAAAAAGGACATAAAGCTCTCAAGCAGGGTCTAGTAAATTAGGTGCCTCCAGATTCATTCACTGCAAGAGAAAAATTGGTTTCTAGCCTTGCACAGAAATGAAATTCAGTGGTTTAACTCTGGAACAGCCAGTAGTTGACAATGCCATTTTCTTCTACACATCTTACTGCATCAGAAACCAAAAAAAATAATTTTTTGACTCACAGCACTTTAGAGTTCCTCCACTGAATGCCTTGTTTATATTTAGACAGATGAAAATAACAGTGTATAGATCATTATTAATGTCTGGTGGGTATTTATATGAAAATTCTTGAAGTGGAAAGGTCAATTTTCAGCAAGAAAGGATGACACCATTTTGCCTCTGCATGGTGACCCTGGGCCCGGATACTCAAATGTCGTCATAAGTTATGACATGGTGACTCTCGTAACGAACTTATGATATCATATCTTATGATATGCCTACGACATCGTAAGTCTCTGATACTCAAAAAATCTTTATGATATCGTAGGCTAGTCATAAGGCGATTCCCGAAAAGCTCGCTAGAGGGCCACAGGGCACCAGCTGAAGACTCTCCGCCAATAGCAACCCATGTTTCTTGACGTAAGAGCCAATAAGAACTGAGAAACACAGGAAAACAACAGCTGATAGAAGATAAACACAGAGTGGCTTGGCTGAGAAGTTAATCGGCGTAGTAGGTGCTTCAGTGGCGAATATTGTGAACAGAAAATAGTTATGGAAGGCCTTCCCGCAAAGAAGCCATACGTAGTAATACAGTAGTTTATTTTTGTTGTCTGCCTGACTGGGCAGACCTGCCAATAACAGCAAAAGCTTCTGTGGGGTTGTTCCACAGGCAGTATTTTACTCCTGGAGATTAGGCTACGTTAGGTTATGGCTCGGTTATCTTCATTAGTAAAATGAAATTGCTAATATATGTCCCACTGAAGAGAAATGGCTTAGAATTGTTTAAAATATCGAAGAAATGATCAAAATCTCCAAATTCATGTGATGTGAACAACAGAAAATTGACCGATTTTGGTAGGTTTGAGTATGGTTTGTTAAGGTTTTATAATCCTACCATGGTACATTAGCGTACAATAATGATGAGTAACTCACCCAGTAAAAAGGTGTCTCCAAACTGACCAGCCTGGAAGCAATCTCTCAGAGGACAGTTGGCCCAGATGAAAGAATCATGTGTACTCCCTGGATACTTGGCTGAGTAACTGGTGATGAGGTTGCTGCTGTTGCACACTACCTGAATGTTCAGTGAATGCTACTGCTTCCGAATGAGGAAAATATGCTCCATTTCATCTGGTGCTTTGATTGGGATATGGGTACAATCAATAGCTCCAATGACTCTACAAAAGCCACTGATTCTACTAAAATTTTGGACAGTACTGTTGATTTCTACAGCACTAATTGGCATTTTTATTTCTCTTCTGGCTTTCATACTGAGAACACTAATAACTCTGCTGATCACTGCTAACACTGGCTTGAGTTACACCTGCAGAGTCTCCAATTACATTTTGCAAAAAATCTTAAGGCAATCATCACTTGGGTGTGCACTGGAAGCGCATGGGACCTCAATGTTCTCCTTTCCAAATGAGGTCTAAGTTCATCACAGTCTTATTAATTCTTGGCGTGGGAATCTATACACTTTTTGAAGGTGTTCACCACTAACGAGGAGTGGGTCAAGTGGGTCCCTGTACCTTCTTTCTCGACGTAATTGGCGATCATGTATGTATGCAGCCACTAATTCCATCCTGCTAATCACTACGAGTAGGGAGCCTACGCCTGACAAGAGCTCACTCAGCTATCCTTTGATCACAGGGAATTCACAGTTTGTACGAGTATAAATGGTGCTGAAAGACTGTTGCTGCTAAATAATATCATATGATCCACAGTGTCAAAGTAGATGAACTCGCTTTGAGGCACAATAGTGTTTTTTAGAGAGCAGGCTTCCATACAAGTCACGCTATAGATGTTTATCCATGCTCTTTCCGGGTTATGTTTCGCTACGACACCCTCCGAGGGTGTCATAAGATATGACAGTATGTTATGACATGTGACGTCACAAGATGGCGTCGGAAATGTTTTGAGTATCGAAGGAGGTGGCAGTTATGACATCCACGGGCGAGATATGACTGTCATAGAGAGATACAACAGTCGTAAGTGTTTTGAGTATCCGGCCCCTGGTGAACAGGCAGCTTCCCTCCAAACTACTGTTAAAATTAGTCCAATAACTAAGGGAAGCGTTAAAACATTTTTACCATTAAGGTGAACTATCTGTACCGTATATCTTATCACAACTTTCCATATAAATGTTACTATAAACTGAAGAAAGTGGCAATCAGTTCCACAGGTACCAACAGAACTTTAATTGGTAATTTTCTTTAATACCTTACTGAGGACTTTACAGCAAAAAAGCCATCTAGAATTAGCAACATATAACAAGGTCTTTAAGAAGGTTAAATATGTACTTTACCTCTGAGGAGATTATGAAGAGCTGAGACCAGAGGAGGACCTGAAGACGAGTGTTTGCTGCTTAGCCAAGAGATGAACATAGGACAGGAAGCCAATGCTTGAACCAAAGCATTCAGGAAACAAGAATTTCCAATATTGGCAAGGCCTGGGATGAAATCTGAAGAAAAAGAGAAGACAAATAAGATTTTGTGTAGCTAGAAAACATCTGGCCTTTCCAAAAGCAGTGCCTTGAATACTATAGATGAGTTTCTGTTATATTTTTCCCATACAAAGGAAGGGTCAGTTTTCACTGCCCTGTCTACCTAAGCAAACACTTTGCCACAATGAGGCACAGGGAAGAGTGCAGAGGTTTGGCTTCCAGCTGGACACTGCATCTGCATCTCTCCAGCCAGTTAACAAGGGCACCACAGTAGGCTCTACATCATCCTGTGATTTGGTTGTATGTTTATTACCCAGTATTGTAAATGGCTTCCTGGGTTATGGGAAGGCATTAGGCTTGTCATTCAGTGCAGAACCACCAAAAGTTGAAAGAAGAGTAATAAAAGGTGATGGGAAGGTTGGGAAAAACAAAAAGAGTACAAGGCACGGAAAATGAATGATAAAAACAAAGGAAGAAGTGCACTGTGTGGGTGGATGATGGTTGCCACCCTACAGGTTGTACAATGGTATCTCACTCTCCTCAAGATTTAGGAAACACAGACCTCCGTGAATCACAAATTTCTGTAAATAATTAATTCATCATTCACACTTCCTTCTCACCCCATGGTAGGGTGAAGCAGGGTACAAAGAACCAGAAAAAACAACTGAATGAGATAGTAACTAAAGTTTGCCCATCTGAATGAGCTTCACTCCCATTCACTCCCCAGGAATTGCAGCTCCACCTGGCAGGTCAAAAAACTATCTGCACATAGCTCCACACTCATCTATCTCACAAAGCCAATCCAACAACTGTCAAGTAAAAAAGAGGTGCCACACCAAACCCTTCTAAAAGGACTCCTACAGTCATAATTTAACCGTCATCTCCTAAAACCCCTTTGTAGTGCACTAAAACATCACCTGATGCTGGAATCTACAATTGTTTACAATTTTTCTGATTAATTAAAAACACTGGCTGTTAAATCATCCCAAAATAAACCCCTCAGCTAGTGTATTTTAAGATGGCTTATTAAACCACAAAACATAGATGCCAGCAACAGTCAACCTGTGAATACTGAGGGAGCACTGTAGACAGTTATTTACCAACAACTCTGGGAGGTACTGGTATGATCATAAGGGTGAAACATATCTTCATGCTTGGTGGTTGATCTTTTATTTTTTCAAAGCACTACTTTTTAACATTTCACTAGTACTCAAAACCAAAGTGTAACAGCAACTCTGCCTCAGGTACACAAAGCTCAAGCTAAGACTTACACTGTTATCTTCTTGCACATCTAAGATTTTGTTTTTCCCCAAGTTTCCAGCAACTGTAGGAAAGTAATAAGCTGGCTCTGACACTTGGTATAGCATCTGGTCTACTGATAACATTAGTTGTACCATGGCTAAACACAATACAGGATTCCCTAGAGACAGAGTATGTTACTGGCATCCATAAAAGATCAACTGATACTTCTTGCTCACTCAGGTATGCTCCAAACAAAATAACAGTTAATTACTATGACTGACAGCATCCTTAATTCCTGCAAAAGCCTCGCCCACACTGACCTTTCTTTTTACGCCTCCGCCTGGTGACATCTGTGGGTGCGCCAAATAAGACATATGCCCCTATGATGACTGCTCCAGCTATAGCAGCAGAAGTTCTCAGGGACACTGGCAGCATGCTACCGTCCAGCATCCTCACATCCTAGATGATTAGGGATTTAGTATAAGCATTAATCTTCCTAATATGTTTGGTTATTTGATAACAGGTATCCTTATAAAGTAAATTCATCACAAATGGTATGACAATAATATTTCTGCAGTGCTTTAAAAAATGAAAAAATGTCATAATTTTATTTCCCTCCTCAGAGGTACCTTAAGGAAAAAGGTTCACAGCCTTCATACAAAGCCATACAAGCATTTCAAGTGGTGATGAGAGAAAATCATCCCAAACTTACAGAACCTAGGAGAGAGTGCACTTCTTATTACCGTACCTCCAGCTAAAATGCCATAGGCTGTTGATGTTCTGTCTGTTCATTTAAAATATTCTTTCCAAATTGCACCAGAAGTCATACAGAACACCCCCCTCTAATTCAACCCAATAAGAAAAAAAAAAGTGCATGTTGGGGGTCAAACTTAACAAAATCAATGAAATGAACAAAATGAAGTAAATTTCCATACAGTTAATACACAAAATCTGCCCAAAATATTGTTTAAAGATTTTTCAACTTGCTACCCCATACTGTACTTTGCTAATTTTGAAGCGGAAGTCCTACGCCTCCTTAAGGACTACCCTAACCTAAGCTATCCTTCACGTAACCATAGTTTCCTTGCTTACTGATGGATCCTATTAATACTCGAAAACGCACTTCTGTACACCTTTACAGTCACTGACATTTGTTAATTTTTAAGATGCGGTCCTGTGTCCCCTTAAGGATTACTCCACCCTATCTAATTTGCCACCTGACCCTTCCATACACCATTACTTACTACTGGTGATGCAATAAAGTTTAGGCCACACGACTGGGAACATCTACGGCCACTTTTTGTAGGTTATGAGGTACTAGAAGCCAAGTTGTCTGGTCCAGTTCCACTACAAGGTGATTGGCAGGAAAGAAACAGACGTGAGTAAAAAGGTTCATGTCGAGTAGCCTTCCTGCTCCTCGAGACTCCAACCTCCTACTTCGCCTCTCAAGTTTTTATTCCTATTTTCGTCTGCGATGACCACCGATCTTAAAAACGGCTTGCATTCTGACGTACTAATTTGCTGATATGGGAAACAACACTTACTTAACAATGGTTAATTTAAAATGTTCTATTGTTTATCGAACTGAATGTAAAGCGATAAAAATATCCTCGATAAGATCAATAAAATTTGTTAATATCCATTACATAATCGTGTCAGTTTTCGATACTAGCTCTTTTGCGATAATCATTAATCCATATTAT
>JAGKTI010002556.1:44363-65700 GCA_018397915.1 Birgus latro | reverse complement strand
CGTGTGCGAGACCTTCAGTTCTGCTGACAGTCTGTACTCTGGAAGAGACTATTCTTTGGTCTTTACTTGGACTACATTTACTTATCACTGCAACAGTCTCTGCTACTCTCATACATGTTTTATTGCAATGTGACATTTCAGTCACACCAGCCTTATTGCACTTTAATTCTAACTCATACACATAATCTAGTAAACACATTCCTGGACTATACGATATCGTCTTTGTTATTCTGAGAACTTCTTCAGGCAAGTTACATAGTGCAAGTTACATGTATTGGTGACATAATACGATCATCTCTAACCCAATCTGATTTTTCTATGTTAGCTAACAACGTTCTTTTAATGGTGGTCACGTCAACTGTTATATCACCCAAATCTGAGCTGGAATTTCCTTGTTTTTGTAGGTTTACAATTTTATGTAATTCTGGGGCTATACCAGCTAAAAAGCTTCTACCTCCAGAGAAATTTCTCAGGAATTCTTTCTTAAACTATATGTGATATCTCGCAAAAGCTTGTCTGACAATCAAATTGCCAGCTGGGCAACGTTCCTGATTTATTCTAGCTGAAAAAAAGTTTTTTTTTTTTCCTTCTCGTCTGTAATGTTTCCTCTATCGAAATGCTGTTCACAATCTGACACTGTCTGTGTATCTACTCGGTCCTCATCATTACCTGACAACTTTGTGATACTTTATTTCCTCATGATAAATATAAACTGGTACCGAATTTGTGTAGTGTTGTTGTGAGGAACGTAGTGCACTGGAACTTCCTTTATTATTTTGTCTTGCTGTTATCTTTCTGTCCGTCCATTTTTACTGGAATTTCCATGTAATTGTAAAATGAAGGTAATTCATAGGTATTTCCTGACCTGTGTTTCCCATTGTTTGGGTTGTCTTATTTTACTTGATTATAGTAAATATGTATGAAAGTTCTGAAAACTATGTTTGACAACTCTGACCAACCGTCATCATTACTTCATCATCATCTGGACCTCCTTTCCCACCCTAGGGCAGTGTGAGGAGGAGCAACGTCCAGACAGCCCAAGTTTGTCATCATTATTTATTTCTGAGTAATGTTCACCTGGTTTTTGCTGTTCTGTTTCTACTTCTGGAGAGTTATTTCTTTTCTGCTTTTGGTGTTTTGTTTCCACTTGTCTCAACCCTGTCTCATTGTAGGAACAGAAAAAACAGTGGAGGAGGTAGCTAGTCGCCTCACCCCGCCCCTTTTAGTCGCCTTTTATGACACGCAGGGAATACAGTGGGAGAATTCTTCCTAACACAACCTGGCCGCAGAGTGGTAGTACCACCCCATAGTGCGGCCAGATTGTGTGCCCCCCGCCACATGGGGTTACACGAGGGGGGGAGGGACACGCGTTGACCTTCGTGGGGTGTGGTGTAGTGAGGATCTATCCCTTCTCCCCTTGGGGCTAAGATGCGAATGAATGTGTGTGTGTGTGTGTGGATGAGCAAATTGGGAGTGTGTCGTCCTGTCTCGGCTACATCCCTTTCTTTGGGGGAAGCAGCCTACGTATATAGATAGGTAGATAGTTTCTACTTGTATTTTTACTTGTGTAGGATTATTTGTTTCCTTGTGGTGGTTTTCTGCTACTACTTGTGTAGGCTATTAGGTAATGCTGATTTTTTTTTTACACTAAATATGGCGGTTATTTAAATATAATGATATTGCTCGCTAGCAGCTTGTACAGCACCCTACCCGTATCGCTACTGCCTTGGAGAGAGTTCCAACATACTTGACCTCTTCCTAACAAGTAATCCTTCTGCTTACACTGTTAATCTTTTCTCTCCATTGGGCTTCTCCGAACCCAAACTTATTACCTAAACCTGTCCTATCGCTCTGGTACGGCCTGTCGACCCTACAAAGAAACGCCGTCTGTGGCACTTTGGAGCTGCAGATTGGGAGGCCCTCAGGCAGTACTTCTTTGATTTTCCTTGGAATGATTATCGCTTTCATGGCCGTGAGCCATCTTAATGTGCCTTGCACATTACAGAGGTTATTCTCTCTGGCATGGAAGCATATATTTCTTTCTTATATCCTCTGACTAATGCAAGAAAGCCATGGTTTAATCACGCTTGTTCTAATGCTGTCCGCAACAAGGAGAGGGCCTATAAAAGGTACCGGAGCCAACCCACCCCTGAATCACATTTTTTATTATATTTCTGCCCGGAATCGTGCTAAGTCTGTTCTTCGCTCTGCTAAAAATAATTTCATCCGTGCTAAATGTTCTCAGCTCTCCAACTCGAATTCTTCTCGCTCCTTCTGGCACCTTGCCAAAAATCTTTCTAACAACTTTACCTCAGCATCCATCCCTCCTCTTTTCTACTCTGATGGCTCCGTAGCTATATCTTCTACTGATAAAGCAGATCTCTTTGCTCAGACTTTCTCCTCCAATTCCACCTTAGATGATTCCGGTGCTGTTCCTCCATCACTTCCCTCCTCTGGCTTCCCCATGACTGACATTAAAATTTCTTCAGCTGATGTATTTTCTGCCATCACTGGGCTCAGTACTAACAAGGCATATGGGCCTGATGGAGTCCCTCCTGTTGTCCTCAAAAACTGTGCTTCTGTGGTTACACCATGCCTAGGTAAACTCTTTCACCTTTGTCTATCAACTTGTACCTTTCCTTCTTGCTGGAAGTTTGCTCTCATTCAGCCAGTCCCAAAGAAGGGTGACCATTCCCATTCCTTTATTTATCGTCCATTTGCTTTAACCAGCCGAGTCCCACCGACGTACGATGCACGCCGCTACTTTTTTCCGCGGACAGACCCAACGACGGGCATCGTACGTCACTCAATTGCAAGGCCCATTGTGTGCACATTTTTCAACATTCGCGGGCGATTTTTGGTAGGCGCATGTGGGAGACCTTCCTCTACCTGCTGTCAAGTGAGGATACTGCCTGGCCCCACCTAACCCTCCTCCCCCCTCTCCCCTCCACACTGGGCAATTCACCTGTTAGCTGTAACCTTTGTCAGTAAAGGTAGGTTGCATCACGGTCTCACCAATGACGAAATTCATGGTGAAAGTGATTCCTGAGGTGGAGGACAAAGAAACAACGAGCTAGAAGTAGAAACAAACAGAGGTGATGAGGTGGTAATGTCGTAAAGGAAGGTGCCATATACTGGGGTTTTGGGTGAGTGAACAATGTTTATAAATGCCTATAATATTGTGTGAAATCCAATATAGACTCGTACTACACATAAATTCGTACTAAATAAATGAAATAAATACGTAATTTAAAGTGGCTAGAATTAGTTAACCCTTCCATAGTTCGTTTTCTTTAGCCAGGTACCCTGAAAAAGAAGGAAAACGTAAGGTTGAGTCCTGTATCAACATTTCTAACCTCAGGATCGCGATTTCTCTATGAATTTTCGATGTTTCTCACCAAAAGCGAAGGTTTCAGCCAAAAAACAAAAAGTCGAAAATCGGTCGGGACCTGGGGGTAGGCTGGGTAGAAAACAGGTCGGGACCTGGGGGTAGGCTGGGTAGAAAACAGGTCGGGACGGGGCCGGTTAAGTCAAGCAAACCAATCAAGTGTTCTTCAGGCAAAGCACTGCGAACAAACCGTATCATAATAGAAAGATTCTCCCCATTACATTTGTCTGTTCTTCCATCACTCTAAATACAAACACTTGTGTATCTGACTGTTCATACTTGCTTTTAACTTCCTGCAAAACTAAAGTAGCCAGTGTATTGATTACCTCATTCTGTATGTCCTTTGAAGTGTACTTGGCATCTTGGGCACTGTCTTAGCTATCTCTGAAAGTTTTTTGCCCTTAGTCGAGGTATACTCATACAGACTCAAAAAAAAAAAAAAACTCTGTGATGTCTGTCTTCACTACTATGAAACCTTTCACTGCTTCCACATAAAGCAAGCTCATTGACAGATAAAACTTGTATTACTTTCCCTATGCTTCTCACATAGTAGCGACTGTTCTGTATTTATGTTGATCCTAAGAGACATGCTACTGTTTCACCTGTTGATTGTCTCTGTCCAGATGGCTGCGGCTTGCAAATGACAGTGGTTTGATGCATGCTTGGTGAATACTTTTCCACGTTCTAATGCAACTTTCGAATTTGAAAACCCTCTATAAGTAAAAATTAAATCTCTGTCATTTGCCACACCATACTTGAGACAAGGGAAACAGAATTATGCATCACTTGTTACAGAGTATTCTAGCCATGGTCTCTCTACCAGCTTGAATTGAAATGTCCAAACGTTTTTTTGGGGGAAGGATTTTAGTACTGGCTGTGTTGGACGATCATCATTGAAGTCATCCTCTGCATCACTAGAATCATCATATTTCCGAACTGATGTAGTCGGAGAAGGACAAGCATTGTTTTCACTACAATTGGTGAACTTGTGGAAGTAGCCTCATAGCTACTGTATCTGTGGCAGGTTTAGGTTTACGAATCGAAATTTTTTCCATCTAGGTAAAGTTACTGTACTGATAAGATGACCAATATAGTACTGTTAAGAAGGGAGATTTGCCAGTTAGGTCTCGAGAAGCATCTCGATGTTCCTCGATGTTTACGGTAGTTCCTGTTTCGGTACGAGTCAGAGTTGCCAGTTTGCCTGCTCTTTGTGAGCGTAGTTGTTTCGTAAGATTTGAATTAAGTTCTATGCTCTTTTTCTCTTTAATGTTTTATTTACGTGATTGTTCGTCAAATTATGTAACTTAATTTACGTTTGTATGGTAAATAATTTACAGTGTTACGTGATGTAAGAAAACTCTTGCATGTTTTGATGTCTCTGTGGGTTATTGTTAACTGTTGCACCGTCGAGTTCGTGCTAGAAGTTTCTTGAATAATTCAAGCTTATATAAGGATGGTGATGAGACTATAGAGAGAGAGTTGGGTTTCAGTGCTGCCAACCTTGGGGAAATATCCCCAGATTTAGGGAATCGATGGTCCGAATGGGGAAATGGGGAAAATGTCTCTCAAGGGGAAATTTGGGCGTTAAGAATTTATTGCGTAAATAATGCAATTTATCGAAAAAAAATCAACAATACTGAATACAAAATGTGCTTATAAGAGAAAGTTGACACTTTATTTACCAGATCGGAAGAAATTCAGTCTGCAATGTGTGAATATCGTGATACTGTGTGGGTGTGAACCTGAACCGAACAGGTCAGACCCAGAGAGTAAACATATGCTAGCCGTCCATGTCCCACTCTCCCTTCGCTACGCAGTAGGCGGCTACACCTGCTGTACAGTAACCGTCACCCAGTCGCCCTCAGCAGTAAGTCACCACCAGTGTAGTCCCTACTCATCGACACTTCCACAGACAGTCTCCATCCACGGTCTACAGTCGTCAGACTTGTCTGCTGTTCATTAGGTAAGCTATTTTAACGATGGTTTGGGAGCTACTGTACATGTATTAGAGGTTGTGAATATTTTGATGATAGATGATATTGGAAGTATTACAGTCATGTAAGCCATGAAGCCAAAGTAAGAGCGATATGCTCAATATCACTAAACTTTGAACTGGTTTCAAACTAGTCAGTAATTAGGCTACATATGTGAATTGCAGCAGTTTCCAAATTTGTCACAACTTGTTTCTGGTCTGCTCTGTCTTCCTCATTCAAGTGCCACAACAGAAAGAATTTTCTCAGCTGTGAACAACCTGAAAACAAAACAGGAACAGTCTTTCAACCAAAACACTTGTAGGATTTCTCCATTCCAAACGGTATTTGGGGGATGCTAGATGTGGCACTTTTTCTGTGGATAAATTAATAAGTAAAATGAATCTAGGTATGTATGAGCGTGATGCAAGTGAATCGGATTAATCAGCAACTAACATGATCTTAGCCTTCTTTTAACCAAGAGAGTTTTTTCCTTACAGAAATGTGAAGCAAAGTGTTATTATTTGTTATATTTGTGCAGTGTGCACATGAATATGTATAAAGTAATGCAAATAGCTTGTACACACTCTTGTTTGTAAAAAAAAAAGTATCTTTCCATCCAGTTTAATGTTTTCTTTCCTACCATAAGATACATTATTATGAGATGGGGAATTCTAGGGAATTTTTGCTCGAGGATTCAGGGAATTCTGGAGCACTTTGGTTGGCAGCACTGGTTGGGTTTCAGTTCAGTCAGCCAGTGAAGTACAGGCGGTGTTCAGTTCAGTTTGAGTGTAGTGCAGTGTCAGTGCAGTCTGTATAATTTCGGTACTTGTGAAAGCAGTGAAGTGTAATAACAGTGAAGTGTTGTCAAGCATTAAGTGTAATAACAGTGAAGTGTTATCAGTCATAAAGTGTAAGAGCAGTTAGTAGAGTCTGTATAGCTCCAGTGCTTGTAGGAACAGTGAAGTGAAGTTGGAAAACATTAAGTGGAATTATGTGGAAAATAAAGACAGTGAACTTTAAGAAGCCAATGTTTATTTTGGCCTCAGCTGATCTTGTGTGCTGCGCACCGAAAGGCTGACCATAGGAAGAACAACTCACTGGGCAACGTCCTTCCTCACTGTTCTATTGCTGTTGGACCCTTTGCAAGTGTGAGACGCGGACGTAACAGTGGTGTCATGTGTGTGGGTAATTTCAGGGCTGCAGTGAGTCTACAGTAACTTTCGACATGGAGGCAGGTGTGCAGAGAAGATCCTGAGCTAAGAAGAACGACTAGGTGTCATTGGCAACAATTCTGAAGCTGTTACATGCTACAAGAACAATTAAAAGCACAAAATGTACAACTGAAGGCACAGAGGGAACAACTGAAGGCACAGAGAGAACAACTAGAGGCACAACGTGAAGAACAAAAAGAACACTTACCTGCCAAAAGTGAAAAACAGAAAGAGCTAAGAAACGAAATAATTAAAAACAATTGCAAGCACAAAACGATGACCAGAGAGAACGATTTGAACAGCTTCATGAGGCATTAGAGAAGCAACTGAGTGATGTACAACTAAGGGTGGAAGGACAACTAGATGCATTCATGGGGGCAGTGAAGGAAGAACAGGAACAATTGGAAGAAGAGATATACGCTGAGCTACGGCAGCAGAAGTATGAGGTAAGCAATAATGTGACTGAGTGCAAACAGCATGTAGACAACCAGGTGAAGTCAATTAGCAAGAAAATAGTGATGGAGTGCAGACAGCATGTAGATAACCAGTTGAAGCATGAAGTCGACCATGTGAAGATAATTAGTGAGAAAATGGAGGCTGTAGAGAAATACTGCACTGCTGAGCCTCAGGTCAGTGTACATGGAGCATAGGAAAGGAATAGACAGCATATGATGAATCTTGACGGACCCCAAGCATCTAAAGGTAGCATTACAGGGCTGAATACTCAGAATGCAGAAGTTTTAAGTCCTGGCCTTAATTATATGCCCCAGTTTTCAGGCCCCAAACCAGCGAAGTGCATGGCTATAATGCGGGTCCAATTAAAAAGAAACTTCAGGAATTCGATGGTAGAGTATCTTGGGAAGCTTACCGTGAACAGTTTGAGTTACTTGCTGATCAAAATGGCTGGGATGATAGGCAGAGGGCAGTGCAGCTTGCTACTAGCCTTAAGGGTGCCGCAATGGAAATTCTGGGCCAGATGTCAGTGATGGAGAGGAACAGTTATCAGTCCCTTGTAGATGTGCTGGAGAGCAAATATGGAACCATGTACCAGACTAAGGTTTACAGAGCAAGATTCCGGAGCCGTGTGTGGGGTCGAGGACAATCCCTACAGTAGCTTGCTCAAGACCTGGAGAGTATGGCATATAAGGCATAACCTTGAGCTGCACCTAACCAGTTCGCTAAAATTCTGAGGGACCAGTTCATTCAAGCTCTTAACAGTGCCGAGTTGAGAGTGCATGTGAAGCTGGCACAACCCAGAAGCATGCAAGAAGCACTTGCCAGGGATCTAGAGTTTGAGTCCTATGTCAGGTCAAATATATCCACTTTTCAGATAGGTCGTAGTGCCGGATTCAAGGCAAGAAAGGGGCAGGTATGTGAAATGGAAAAATTTGATAGAAGTTGCTGGTACTGTGGGAAGCCAGGACACAGAAAAGAGGGCTGCTTCAAGTGGAAGAGGGAACAGGAGAATACCGGTGGAGGTTGCTGGTTCTGCGGGAAGCCGGGACGCAAAAAGGAGGATTGTCACAAATGGAAGAAGGAGCAAGAACTGACTATTGCAATGAAATCTTCATTTGTAACAAATGCATGTTAGACATGTAGTAAGGTGGGACACTTCAGCTCTGAGTGTCCAAAGAAGGAAAAGGATGATAAGAAGAAGGCTGAAGTAGACCAGAAAGAAGCGGAAAACTAGTGGAGGCTGGTGTGAAGGGACAACCACCAGCCAGCTTTTCCGAAGTAGCCCCCCTACAGAGAAAATGCAAGAGAACGGCAAAAGACAGTGTGCAAATAGACGGAAGGATAGATGGAGAGAACTGTTCCCTGGTGATTGGTTCGACCTCAGATCAGACTTTTGTGAGGACTGATGTGTTACATCATTGGTATCTGTCTGAGTCATCGGAACAACTGTGTGGCGTAACTGGGCACTGTGCGGAACTGAGGGGACCCAAGGATGTCCAGATTGAAGTGGCAGGGCTAGAGGCCATTCTTTCAGTTTACGTGGCCGACATGGAGGATCCTTGCCTTCTTCTCCATGAAGATGAAGGTTCGAGGAAGGTCGGTTCCCATAACGGCAGTAAAACGTACCAGTTCTGGTGGCGAGGTGAAGGCGCTCCGCACTACAGTGATACCCCCAAAATCTGAACCGTTGCTCCAACGTAAGGTGAGTGGGTCTTTTGACAGCTGCATGAGTATAGGGGTAGTTGAGCTGGATGTACGGTGCAAGACGAAGGCCGGAGTGATTGTGAGGAGAACACTGGCGGAAACATGTGGAGATGAAGTGCCGGTTGTGGTGGCCAATTTCTTCTGTGAGCCACAGGAGATCAATCAGGGAGATATTGTGGGACTGTGCCAGGCGGTGGACCCTGAGTGGTATCAGAGGAAGACCTGTAAAAGAAGCATAGTCAAGGAACACGGGTAAAGACGGGTACGTGCCAGACCACCTACAAGACCTATTTCCAAGGAGTAGACAATGCCTCGATAGCTCACATGTACTGAAGTTGCGGCAGTTGCTGACAAAGTTTGCTGATGTCTTCTCCACCGGAGATCTAGACCTGGGGTCCACTGACCTGGTGGACATTGTATAGACACTGGGAATCACCAACCGATTAAACAGCCAGGGCGAAGGATGACGCCAGCCCTACGGCAAGAAATGGGGAAGGTAATAGAGAATCTCGAAAGTTATGGGGTAATAGAAAAGTCCAACCGTCCTTGGGCATTAACGGTGGTTCTGGTAAGGAAGAAGGATGGCTCAGTAAGGTGCTGTGTAGATTTCCGAGCCATAAATGATGTGACAGTGAAGGACACATACCCCTTGCCAAGAAACTGCCTTTTCACACTGGCAGGATTTATGGCAGTTTAAGGTGATGTCTTTTGGCCTAGGCAATGCCCCAGCTACTTCTGAACGTCTAATGGATCGCGTACTGGAAGGCCTACACTGGCAGATGTCCCTCATCTATCTGGATGATGTAATTGTGTTTGCATGGACATTCGAGCAAGAATTAGATAGGCTGTTGGAGGTGTCAAACAGGATCCGTGCAGCGCACCTCAAACTGAACCCCAAGAAGTGCTACTTGTTTCAGAATGAAGTAAAGTACCTGGGACACATTGTAGGCAAGAGCAGCTTCAGTACTGAGCCGGAAAAGGTAGCGGCTGTGGAAAACTGGCCAGTTCCAACTTGTGCGAAGGAGATACAGAGTTTCCTTGGATTGTGTACCTTCTACCGGAGTTTTGTCAAAGACTTTGCAATGATAGCTGCACCTCTGCACAAGCTGTTGGGGAAGAGGCAGAAGTTTGTGTGGACAGCAGGGACTCAGAAAGCCTTCGACGAACTCAAGCATGCCTTGGCAAGCTCTCCAGTACTGCTCTACCCTGATCAGAGTCAGCCATTTATCTTGGACTGTGATGCTAGTTGCTGTGGTATTGGTGGAGTCCTGTCTGAGAAGAAGAATGAAAAATAGTATGTGGTAGCATATTATACCAAGAATCTCAGCCCACCAGAGCGGAACTACTGTGTGACTCGTATGAAGCTCTTGGCAGTGATGAAGAGCCCTGATTTCTTCAATCCTTATCTGTATAGGTCAAACTTCATCATCAGGACGCACCATGCGGCACTCAAGTTGCTGAAAACGCTAAAGATTCTGGAAGGACAACTGGCACGGTGGCTCGGAAAGCTAAATCAGCACAATTATGAGGTGCAGCACTTTCCTGGGCAGGAACAAGGCAATGCTGAGTCATCGGGCTTGTGATCTGGAGTGCTGGCACTGTAGTATAAAGGTAGATCATAGTAAGAAATGCAGCCATACTGCAGAGACGGGGCCAACGTCAGATGAAGCAGACTTGAAAAGGATGCAGATGGAGGATGCAGATTTACAGCCAGTGCTAGAGTGGCTGCAGCAGGGTACAGTGCAACGATCTAGGGAAGAAGTTTCTAGGTTTAGCCTTGCACCCAAGAGCTACTGGACTCAGTGGGACCTTCTTTGTTTGAATAAAGGACTACTGGAATGTCAGTGGGAGACAGCTGATGGCCTCAGCAAGTATTGGCAACTGGTGGTTCCGAAGATGAGGTCCAAGATCTTGGATGAGTCCCATAACCAGATCAGTAGTTGGCACCTGGGAGTGAAGAAAACTATAAGCCAGCTGTGACAGATGTTCTGCTGAATTGGCATGCGTCAGGATGTTGAAGAGTTGTATCGGGCCTTTAGTGTGTGTTGCGCCAAGAAGGGACCCCAGAAACATGGTTGCGCCCCTCTTCAGCTGTACCAAGTGCGTGCACTGGCAGAAAGTGCCACTCACTGAAAGAGGAAATCGGTATATATGTGTCACCATGGACTACTTCAAAAAGTGGCCCAAAGCCTATGCTATCCCTGCATAGGTGTAGGTTGACAAGTTCTTCTGTCATTTTGGGATGCCACCAGAGCTACATTCAGACCAGGGTAGAAACTTCGAGTCTGCTGTGTTCCGGGAGTGCTGCAAGTTATTGGGGATCAAGAAGACCAGGACGACCCCACTAAGGCCATGGTCAGGTGGGATGGTGGAGAAAATCTACTGGACCCTGGGACAAGAACTGGCCAAGTACTGCGTAGAGGGACAATTAGAATGGGACCAAAAATGACATGTGTTGCTGATGGCATATCGGTCTGCATCCCATTAGGCTACCGGCTACATCCCTGCGAAACTGATGTTTGGCCACAAGTTATGCTTGCCGGTAGACTTGTTAATGGTATGACCACCTGGTGAAGAACTACCTACAGACACCACCGGCTATGCGAAGCACCTTCAGGAAAGGCTGGCTGAGGTACATCATCAAGTGCAAGGAGCTGTCAAGTTTTCAGGAGAGGTGATGAAGTGAAAATATGATGTTAAGGCAAGTGACGTGAGCTTCAAGGATTGTGAACAAGATTGCCTATACAATCCTCAACGGAAGAAGGGACAGTCACCGAAGCTGCAGAGCCCATGACACGGGCCTTACACTGTGTTGGACCGCCTATCAACGTAACGTATCGGGAGGGAGGAAGTCTCGCCCAAAAGTGGTACACATGAATCGTCTGTGGCAGTACCATGGGCCAGGACAGTACAGTTGGGACATCTCCGAGGAATAGTGCTCTCCCGAAGCCGAGGATGTTGAGGAGGACCATGGAGCGGAAGTGCAAGAGAATCTTGACAGTTTCCAGAGGCAAGAAGTGAATCAGGAAGAGGACGAAGACCTTCCTGGAGAAGTGGACTGTGTGGAGGAGGAAGGACGTCTTCGGAAGCGGCACAGAAGAAGACCTGATTAGTTGAAGGATTATTTTGTGTATAGTTAGATGTTTCATTAGGATTAATTATGTCTGTATAAACTGTGTAGTTTTGTCGGGACGACAAGGAACTAGGGAGGGGGTAGTGTTAAGCAGTGAGATTTGCCAGTTAGGTGCCCGAGAAGTATCTCGATGTTTCCCAGTGTTTATGGTCGTTCTGGTTTCGGTAGGAGTCAGAGTTGCCAGTTTGCCAGCTGTTTATGAGCGTAGTTGTTTCGTAAATTTTGCATTAATTTCTATGTTCTTTTCCTCTATAAAGTTTTATTTACATGACTGTTCGTTTAATTATGTTCGTTGAATTATGTAATTTAATTTAAGTTTATATGATAAATAATTTACAGAGTTACGTAATTTAAGAGAACTCTAGCATGTTTTTATGTCTCTTTGTTGGTGACTGTTAACTGTTGTACCGTCGACTTCTTACTAGAAGTTTTGTAATTAATGCAAGCTTATATAAGGATGGGGATGAGAGAGAGAGTTCAGTTAGCCAGTGAAGTTTAGCCGGTGGTCAGGTCAGTTTGAGTGTAGTGCGGTGTCAGTGCACTCTATAATTTCGATACTTGTGAAAACAATGAAGTGTAATAACAGTGAAGTATTGCAGCATTAAGTGTAATAACAGTGAAGTGTTGTCAAGCATTAAGTGTAAGGGTAGTTAGTAAAGTTCGTACAGCTCCAGTGCTTGTAATAACAGTGAAGTGAAGTTGGAAAGCATTAAGTAGAATTATTTGGAAAATAAAGGCAGTGAACTTTAAGAAGCCAGTGTTTATTTTCGCCTCAGCTGATCTTGTGTGCTGTGCACCGAAAGGTTGACCACAGGAAGAACAACTCATTGGACAACGTCCTTCCTGTACTGTACTACTGTTGTTGGAGCCTGTGGCAGTGTGGGACATGGATGTAACACTGGTGTCAGAGTGTGGATAATTTCAGGGCTGCAGTGAGTCCAACTTTCGACATGGAAGCAGGAGGTGTGTAGACAAGATCCTGAGCTAAGGAGGAAGACGATGTGTCACTGGCGGCACTTCTGAAGCTGTTACAAACACAACCTCTACAACTACAAGAACAATTACAGGCGCAAGGTGTACAACTGAAGGGACAGAGTGAACAACTGAATGTACAACGTGAAGAACAAAAAGAACAATTACAGGCCCAAAGTAAAGAATAGAAAGAGATACAAAAATGGAATCAAACAACAATTGCAAGCACAGAACGAAGAACAGAAAAAACGATATGAACAGCTTCAGGAGGCATTACAGGAGCAACAGAGAGATATACAACTGAGGGTGCAAGGACAGCTAAATGCATTCATGGGGGCAATGAAGGAAGAACAGGAACAATTAAAAGAAGAGATATACGCTGAGCTGCGGCAGCAGAAGTATGAGGTAAGCAATATTGTGACTGAGTGCAAACAGCATGTAGACGACCAGGTGAAGGCAATTAGTGAGGAAATAGTAATGAAGTGCAGACAGCATGTAGATAACCGGTTGAAGCATGTAGTCAACCAAGTGAAGGTAATTAGTGAGAAAATGGAGCCTGTAGAGATATATTGCACTGCTGAGCCTCAGGTCAGTGTACATGGAGCATAGGAAATGAATAGACAGTATATGATGAATCTTCACGGACCCAAGCCATCTAAAGGTAGCATTACGGGGTTGAATAATCAGAATGCAGAAGTTTTCAGTCCTGGCCTTAATTATATGCCCAGGTTTTCAGGCCCCAAACAAGTGAAGTCTATCTATCTATCTATTGCCAGACACCTGAATCCCGCACGGGGTGGCCACAAACAAATCGCCTTCATGTCGCTCTGTCCCCTGCCATTTCACTACCCCGCTCCCAACTAACACCCCCCTCTCTCATATACTTCTCCACTCCATCCCTCCCTCTCATCCTCGGCCTCCCCCTCCCTCTCGCCCCCTCCAGTTTACTCACATACACTCTCCTTGTCAGTCTTTCACTCTCCATCCTCTCCACATGCCCAAACCACCTTAACGTGTTTCTCCTAACGCTTCCTATCACGTCCACAACCACACCACAACGCTCCTTCACTTCCTCATTTGTTAGTCTGTCTCTCCACGTGGCTCCACATGCTCCTCTCAAATAACTCATTTCCACTGCTCTCACTCTTGACTTCTGTCCTTCCAACCGGGTCCAAGCTTCACTTCCATATGTTAGAGTTGGTATCACAATACTGTCATGTAGCAACTTTTTCACTTCCATGTTCACATCCCTGTTTCTTATCACTGCTTTCAACGAACCAGCAACCTTCCTTCCCTGCTGCACCCTTTCGAGCACTTCACCCTCCAGACTTGCATCCTTACTCATCACACTGCCCAAGTACTTAAATGCTCTCACATTCTCCATATCCTTCCCAACCAATCTCACTGTACATTCACTGGCTTCTCTTCTCTCGAAGACCATCACTTTACTCCTTCCCTACATTCACCTTTAGATTCCGTTTCTTACACACTCTCCCAGACTCATCTACCGAGCCTTGCATCTCCCCTTCGTCTTCGCTCAACAACACAGTATCATCTGCAATTAACAGTAGAGGGAGTTTCCAAACACTGCCCTCTCTCACTAGGGCCGCTCCAACATCCACTGCCCGACCTTGTATCTCTTTTATAACCCCATCCATGTACAGATTGAACAACCATGGAGACATGACACATCCTTGTTTCAATCCAACCTTCAAATGGAAATATTCACTCAGTTTGCCATCCACACGCACTGCAGCCTTAGCACCCTCATACATACTCTTCACTGCCTTCAACAACTTCCCATCCACTCCATATATTCTTAATACCTTCCACAATCCTTGTCTATCCACCCTGTTATATGCTTTCTCCAGATCCATGAAGGCTGCATACAACTTCTTACCCTTCTCTAGAAACTTTTCCACTAAGGATCTAAGAATGAATATTTGATCAACACAACCTCTTCCCTTCCTAAAACCTCCTTGTTCTTCTCCAAGTAATTCCTCTGTAATTTCCCTAACTCTGTCAATAAGTATCCCACAATATACTTTTCCTATTACACTGAGAAGGCAAATGCCCCTATGATTACCACACACTACTTTCTTCCCTTTTCCTTTTTACGGAGGAATAATTATACCTGACTTCCAATCCTCCAGGACTCTACCCTCCTACCAAGCCAATCTGCACACCTTCCACATCCATTCTATTACTATCCCTCCCACATGCTTCAGCATTTCACCACACATTCCATCAATTCCTGTGGCTTTCCCCATTTTAACTTTCTTCATTGCTTCCACCACTTTCATCCTACTGATTTCTTCCTCTCTTCTCACAACCCTCCTCCCCGCTATTCCCCAGCCACTTATACTTGCATTACTTTCATTCTCTATGTTCAAAAGTTCATGAAAGTGTTCTCTCCATCTGTTTACTTTTTCTCCCTTCTCCACTTGTAATCTACCATTTTTATCTTTCAAGCCCTCACTGACTTTGTTGGCACCCTGTCTAGCTCTCTTTACCTCCTTCCAGAACATTTTCTTACATTCCCTCCACTTTGCACTCAGATTCCTTCCAAATTCCTCATCCACTCTCTTCTTACTCTCTCTTACTAATCTTTTCACCTCTCTCCTCCACTCTACATATAACTCTCTCGTCCGTCTCTCAGCTTCTTCGACGCCCCTGATCCTCATTCACTCATTATATGCTTTCTTCTTTTGTGCTACAGCCTCTCTCACCTCTTCAGTCCACCCCCTTTCGTCTTCTCTTCACCCCACACACAACCTCACATGCTGCACAGATTTCTTCTGTGAATATCTTGCACACGCCTTCCACGTCCCCCATCTGCTCCAGTCTATATTTACCCAATCGCTCCTCCACTTCCCTTTTAGATTCAACCTTTATTCCATCCTCTTGTAACTTTTCTATCCTCCTTGCAACAAATTCTTCCTTCTGTCCTTNNNTCTATATTTACCCAATCGCTCCTCCACTTCCCTTTTATATTCAGCCTTTATTCCATCCTCTTGTAACTTTTCTATCCTCCTTGCAACAAATACTTCCTTCTGTCCTTCCCTTCTTCTCTTCCTCCATCTTGTGTGGATTCTGATTCTGGCCAACACCAAGTGGTGGTCAGAAAGTCCATTCCCCCAACCTCTATATACTCTTGCATCCATTACACATCTTCTCATCCTTTCATCCACACACACATAGTCAATCATTGCCCTCCGTTTATTCATTCCACCGTCCACCCTTCTCACCACTCCCCATGTATACCTATGGATCATTTTGTGCCTGAAGAGGGTATTAGCTAACACCAACCCCCTCCCAGCACAAATGTCCACTAAAGCACTGCATGGCTATAATGGGGGTTCCCCCCAAAAAATTCAGGAATTTGATAGTAGAGTATCTTGGGAAGCTTACCGTGCACAGTTTGAGTTACTTGCGGATCAGAATGGCTGGGATGGTAGGCAGAGGGCAGTGCAGCTTGCTACTAGCCTTAAGAGTGCCGCAATAGAAATTTTGAGGCAATGTCAGTGATGGAGAGGAACAGTTATCAGTCCCTAGTAGAAGTGCTGGAGCGCAGATACGGGATCATGTACCAGACTGAGGTTTACAGAGCAAAATTCCGGAGCCGTGTGTGGGGTCGAGGAGAATCCCAACAGCAGCTTGCTCAAGACCTTAAGAGTATGGCATATAAGGCATAACCTGGAGCTGCACCTATCCAGTTGGGTATTTTTCTGAGGGACCAGTTCATCCATGCCTCTTGACAGTGCCGAGTTGCGAGTGCTGGAGAAGCAGGCACAACCCAGAAGCATGCAAGAAGCACTTGCTAGGGCTCTAGAGTTTGAGTCCTATGTCAGGTCAGGTATCTCCACTTTTCAAACAGGTCGTAGTGCAGGATTCTAGGCAAGAGAGGGGCAGGTATGTGAAATGGAAAAATTTGAAAGTTGCTGGTACTGTGGGAAGCCAGGACACAGAAAAGAGGACTGCTACAAGTGGAAAAGGGAACAGGAGAAGACCGGTGGAGGTTGCTGGTTCTGCGGGAAGCCGGAACACAAGATGGAGGATTGTCACAAATGGAAGAAGGGGCAAGAACTGAGTATTGCAAGGAAATCTTCAGTTGTAAAAAAAGCATGTTAGACATGTAGTGAGGCGGGACACTTCAGTTCTGAGTGTCCGATGAAGAAAAAGAATGATAAGAAGAAGGTTGGAGTAGACCAGAAAGAAGCAGAAAACTAGTGGAGGCTGGTGTGAAGGGGCAACCATCAGCCAGCTTTTCCCAAGTAGCCCCCCCTACAGAGAAAATGCAAGAGAACGGCAAACGACAGTGTGCAAATAGACGGAAAGATAGATGGAAAGAAGTGTTCCCTGGTGATTGGTTTGGCCTCAGATCAGACTTTTGTGAGGACTGATGTGTTACATTATTGATATCTTCCTGAGTCATCGGAACAACTGTGTGGCGTCATTGGGCACCGTGCAGAACTGAGGGGACCCATGGATGTCCAGATTGAAGTAGCAGGGCAAGAGGCTACTCTTCCAGTTTACGTGGCAGACATGGAGGATCCTTGCCTTCTGGGTCTTGACTATCTGATGTCAATGGGGTGTGAGCTGGACTTCTGCTCCATGAAGCTGAAGGTTCGAGGAAGGTCGGTTCCCATCACGGCAGTGACATGTACCAGTTCTGGTGGCGAGGTGAGGGCTCTCCGCACTACAGTGATACCTCCAAAATCAGAACTGTTGCTCCGGTGTAAGGTGAGTGGGTCTTTTGACAGCTGCACGAGTATAAAGGCAGTGGAGCTGGATGCAAGACGAAGGCCAGAGTGATGGTGGGGAGAACACTGGCAGAAGCAGGTGCAGATGAAGTGCCGGTTGTGGTGGCCAGTTTCTTCTGTGAGCCACAGGAGATAAATTAGGGAGATATTGCAGGACTGTTCCAGGCAGTGGATCCAGAGTGGTATCAGAGGAAGGCCTGTAAAAGAAGCGTAGTCATGGAAGACGGGTAAAGACGGGTACGTGCCAGACCACCTACAACACCTATTTTCAAGGAGTAGACAATGCCTGGATGGCTCACAAGTACTGAAGTTGAGGCAGTTGCTGACAAAGTTTGGTCCACCCGAGATCTAAACCTGAGGTGCACTGACCTGGTGGAGCATTGAACAGACACTGGGAACCACCACCCGATCAAACAGCCAGTGCGAAGGATGGCACCAGCCCTATGGCAAGAAATGGAGAAAGTAATGGAGAATCTGGAAAGTTAAGTTGTAATAGAAAAGTCCAACAGTTCTTGGGCATCAGCAGTGGTTCTGGTAAGGAAGAAGGATGACTCAGTAAGGTGCTGTGTAGATTATCGAGACTTAAATGATGTGACATTGAAGGACACATACCCCTTGCCAAGAATTGATGACACCCTGGATGCTCTGTCAGGTGCTAAGTGGTTCTCCACCCTAGACATAAAGGTAGGATATCATCAGGTCAAGGTTGCAGAGAAGGACAAAGAGAAGACTGCCTTTTCACACGGGAAGGAATTATGGCAGTTTAACGTGATGTCTTTTGGACTATGCAATGCCCCAGAAACTTTTGAACTTCTAATGTATTGCGTACTGGAAGTTCTACAGTGGCAGATGGCCCTCATCTATCTGGATGATGTAATTGTGTTTCCACGGACATTCGAGCAGGAATTAGAGAGGGTGTCGGAGGTGTCAAACAGGATCTGTGCAGCGCACCTCAAAATGAACCCCAAGATGTGCTACTTGTTTCAGAAGGAAATAAAGTACCTGGGACACATTGTAGGCAAGAGCAGCATCCGTACTGACCCGGAAAAGGTGGCAGCTGTGGAAAACTGGCCAGTTCCAACTTGTGTGAAAGAGATACAGAGTTTCCTTGGCTTGTGTACCTACTACCGGCGTTTTGTCAAGGACTCTGCGATGATAGCTGCATCTCTGCACATGAAGTTGGGGAAGAGGCAGAATTTTACGTGGGCAGCAGGGACTCAGAAAGCTTTCAATGAACTCAAGCATGCCTTGGCAAGCTCTCCGGTAATGCCATACCCTGATCAGAGACAGCCATTTATCTTGGAGTGCGATGCTAGTTGCTGTGGTATTGGTGGAGTCCTGTCACAGAAGAAGAATGAAAAAGAGTATGTGGCACCATATTATAGCAAGAAGCTCAGCCCACCAGAGCGGAACTACTGTGTGACTCGTATGAAGCTCTTGGCAGTGATGAAGAGCCCTGATTTCTTCAATCATTATCTGTATGGGTCAAACTTCATCATCAGGACGCACCATGCGGCACTCAAGTGGCTGAAAACGCTAAAGATTCCGGAAGAACAACTGGCATGCTGGCTCGGGTAGCTAAACAAGCACAATTATGAGGTGGAGCACTTTCCTGGGCAGGAACATGGCAATGCTAAGTCTTCGGCCTTGTGATCTGGAGTGCTGGCACTGTTGTATAAAGGAAGATCATAGTAAGAAATTTAACCGTACTGCAGTGACGGGGCCAACGTCAGATGAAGCAGACTTGAAAATGATGCAGATGAACGATGCAGATTTACAGCCAATGCTAGAGCGGCTGCAGCAGAGTACAGTGCAACGATCTAGGGAAGAAGTTTTCAGGTTTAGCCTTGCAACCAAGAGCTACTGGACTCAGTGGGACCTTCTTTGTTTGAATAACGGACTACTTGAACGTCAGTTGGTGACAGCCGATGGCCTCAGCAAGTGTTGGCAACTGGTGGTTTCGAAGATGAGGTCCAAGATCTTGGATGAGTCCCATAACCAGATCAGTAGTGGGCACCTGGGAGACTGGATTGGTATGTGTCAGGATGCTGAAGAGTGGTGTCGGGCCTTTGGTGTGTGTTGTGCCAAGAAGGGACCCAAGAAACATGGTTGCACCCCCCTTCAGCTGTACCAAGTGGGTGCACCCATGGAAAGAGTCGCAGTGGACATTGCCGGACCTTTGCCACTCACTGAAAGAGGAAATCGGTATATACTGTATGTGCCACCATGGACTGCTTCACAAAGTGGTCAGAAGCCTATGCTATCCCCGATCAAGAGGCTGCGACTGTTGTTCAGGTCTTGGTTGACCAGTTCTTCTGTCGTTTTGGGATGCCACAAGAGCTACATTCAGACCATGGTAGAAACTTCGAGTTTGCTGTGTTCCGTGAGTGCTTCAAGTTATTGGGGATCAAGAAGACCAGGACGACCACACTAAGGCCATGGTCAGATGGGATGGTGGAGAAAATCTACTGGACCCTGGGACAAGATCTGGTCAAGTACTGCATAGAGGGACAATTAGAATGGGACCAGAAATTACATGTGTTGCTGATGGCATATCGGTCTGCATCCCATTAGGCTACCGGCTACATCCCTGCGAGTTATGCTTGCCAGTTGACTTGTTTATAGGAAGAGCACCTGATGAAGAACTGCCTACAGACACCACCGGCTATGCGAAGCACCTTCAGGAAAGGCTGGCTGAGGTACATCATCAAGTGCGAGGAGCTCTCAAGTTTTCAAGAGAGGTGATGAAGTGAAAGTATGATACCAAGGCAAGTGAGGTGAACTTCAAGGATTGTGACTAAGATTGGCTAAACAATCCTGAGCGGAAGAAGGGATAGTCACCGAAGCTGCAGAGCCCATGACACGGGCCTTACACTGTTGGACGTAATGTATTGGATTCGGGGAAGCAGGAAGTCTCGCCCAAAAGCAGTACACGTGAATCGTCCGTGGCAGTACCATGGGCCAGGATAGTACAGCTGGGACATCTCCGAGGAATCGTGCTCTCCCGCAGCCGAGGTGTTGAAGAGAACCATGGAACTGAACTGCAAGAGGATGGAGACAGTTTCCCAGTGGAAGAAATGAATCAGGAAGAGGACCAAGACCTTCATGGAGAAGTGGACTGTGTGGAGGAGCAAGGACGTCGTCAGAAGCAGCACAGAAGAAGACATGATTAGTTAAAGGATTATTCTGTGTATAGTTAGATGTTTCATAAGGATTAATTGTGCCTGTTTATACTGTGTAGTTTTGTCGGGATGACAAAAAACTAGGGAGGGGATAGTGTTAAACAGTGAGATTTGCCAGTTAGGTGCTCGAGAAGCATCTCGTTTCCCAATGTTTACGGTAGTTCCGGTTTCGGTACGGGTCAGAGTTGCCAGTTTGCCAGCTGTTTGTGAGCGTAGTTGTTTCATATGATTTGCATTAATTTCTATGCTCTTTTTCTCTATAATGTTTTATTTACATGATTGTTCGTTGAATTATGTAATTTAATTTAAGTTTGTATGGGAAATAGTTTACAGTCTTATGTAATGTAAGAAAACTAGCATGTTTTGATGTCTCTTTGTTGGTAACTGTTAACTGTTGTACCGTCGAGTTCGTGCTAGAAGTTTCTTGAATAATGCAAGCTTATATAAGGATGGGGATGAGACTATATATATAGAAAGAGAGTTAGGTTTCAGCTCAGATAGCCAGTGAAGTTCAGGAGGTGTTCAGTTCAGTTTGAGTGCAGTGCAGTGTCAGTG
>JAGKTI010002556.1:0-29627 GCA_018397915.1 Birgus latro | reverse complement strand
GGTGTGCTAAGCCGATTCCGAACTTTCTTTACCCCTGCACAGTTGTTGACCTTGTACACGGGTTTTATTCGCCCGTGTATGGAGTACAACTCTCATGTGTGGGGAGGCTCTCCATATGCAGCTCTTCTCAATAGGGTGGAGTCAAAGGCTTTTCGTCTCATTAACTCTCCTCCTCTTACTGATTCCCTTCAACCTTTGTCTCTTCGCCGCACTGTTGCATCTTTATCTCTCTTCTATCGCTACTTCAATGGTCACTGTTCCTCTGAACTGTCTGCTTGCATCCCCCCACCTCTACGACGGGCACGTAGTACCCGTCTAGCAACAAACTCTCATCCCCTTTCTGTCCAACTCTCTAATGCAAGAGTTAACCGTTACTGCCAGTCTTTCATTTATGCAACTGGTCAACTCTGGAACTGTCTTCCTCTGTCTGTATTTCCTACTTCCTATGATCTCCAGTCTTTCAAACGCAGTGTGTCCAGGCATCTCGAATTGAACGGATCTTGAATTTGGCTCTCTTTTGTAATGTTTTTGCTTTTTCTTGGAAGGAACAGTATGCAGGCCCATGGCCTTTGGTTCCTTCTTCCATGCATAAAAAAAAAAAAAAAAATGACAGAATACCAGCGGCGAATTAGCGCGAGTGGGAGGCTCGTACACACTCGTATTTTCCATTGCTTTCACATTGTTTTTTCTTTTTAGTATGGATTCCAAACTGCTTGGAAATCATTGAATAGTGTTTCTAGTGATAATATCTGTTAGTGGTATTCAGATTAGGGGATGTCGGGAAGTGTAAAGTGGAGACTTAGTTACCCAAATTCAGAAGTCTCCACAAGTCCTACGGTAGTCGACGATTGCGAAAAAAAGCATCCCATGAGAAAGCTGAAGGTATGTGCCATAAGCATATGTAATTATAATATTCTAGGACTAATAACTGATTTTTGGCAAATATTTTAAAAAAGTCAGTCGGAGCGCGAATATCCCCACGGGAATGGCCCTGCGCGCCTCCGACAACCCCGCGGTGTAGGGGTTAACATGCATGTAGTGTGGTGTAGACAATTGATGGAAGAGGTATTATGAGAGTATGTTGGCTTACTCTCTGTGTAAGTGAAAGCAAGCACTGAAAATATTCATCAAAGGGAGATAGTCAGGACCAGGTCCTGAGGGCTGATGAAACGAGAGCTCCAGCTCTCTATATTACCAGCATGCCATCCACCTCCAATGTACTGCCCTGTTCGACTGGTACAACTGTCTACTCCCTATAATGGCTGTATGCCTCTCCACCCTCTTGTACTGTGCTGAAACATGGACTGCCTACCAGTGTCTCACCAAACAGGTTGAGTCATTTCACATTCGGCACTTACAAGGTATCCCAAGACTCACATGATAGGATAAACACCCTCATCATAAAATCTCCAGTCGACAAAGTCAACCAGCAGAGAAACAATGCCAGCCAAAAAGCAGCTGAGATGGGTCAGATAAGTGTTCTGCATGCCTGACACTACCTTACTCACCTGGTTTTGTAAGGCACTCCCTTCAGCACGCCGCAACCCAAGGCAAAAGAAGATTATATAAGAATAATGTAAGGACAATTCTCAAAAGGTAGTATACCATATCACAAGATCTTGAAAGCAATGCCTCGGCCGGAATAAAAGTGGTGAGCCCTTTACAGTGAAGGATCCATTCATCTCAAAGAATCTCGGAACCTGGCCAGAGAAGAGCGTAGACAATGGAGGCATAACCAAAACAGAGTTCTCCCAGCAAACCCGGACTCGACATGCCAACTGTGTGGCAAAATTTGCTGATCCAGGATTGGTCTGCACAGTCAAACACGTTGACACCAAAGACAATGAGAAGCACACTAATATTGAGGATACAGCAGGTATAGTCTTCTGTAGCAGAAGGATCGTTTTAAGAAAGTAAGTAAATAAGTCACTCTCATCTTAAATGTCAGGACCAACTTACTTAGCCCCAGGCACTTATGCTCCTCATGGGGCGTCATAGGATTGGATGATAGATGGATGAATGGAAGTAAATAAATGTGTGTGTGTGTGTGTGTGTGTGTGTGTGTATGGCAGTATCGTTGTTCGTTCGTTTCGTTTTTGAAGGCTGCAACATGCTTGCATGCGTCGGCCTTTTTTTGGATTGGAGCGTGTAGCATTTTATGAACGGATGCCCTACCTGATGTCTACCAATGACCCTTGGGTGGATTCGATCCTCCGACCCTACGGCCAGAGCAGAGCGCTCTAACCCACTGAGCCACGGCAATCGTTGTTAAAGAACTATTTTTATAGCTGGTACTACCTGGTTTTTTTTAATGGGGCAGGTGCATGTACAGATATACCTGTATATACCTGCTTTTTATGTTACTGTGGTTATACAGTAATATCTCAATATTTTGCTTCGTCTTATGTACTGAAAGAATGTCAGCTTCGCGATACCAGGTACACATCAACACATGCTATGTAGCACTGGCCATTGTATAGGAATATGCATATTGTTATGCAATGTGTTCAAGGCTCAACTGCTTGCTCCTTAAACATGACGCCTAGAGCGGGCTCCTCTTTCTAGACCAGGTCAGGTATATAGCAACTCAAGGAACAGGGCTTAAAAACTCAGGGCAACCAACCTTACACTTAAATTACCTTACATCAATACACTGAATACAATACAAGACAATACAACGCACACAATACACTATACAATAGGCAGGAACTAAGAACAGGATCAAAGGACTCTTGGATGAGTGGCGTAGCCTTAAGCTGCTACAGGTGTTGGCCCGGTGTTGTGGGGGTCCCATCAGGTGAGGTGGCCTTCGTCAGGAGGCACGGGACTACTGCTGGGGGCCCGGTCGTCCGAGATGGGCTGTGGGGCGGCGTGTTAAGGTGCCCATTACTGAGGGGACCTGAGGGTCGGACATCTGGAATGGGCTCGAACAGGAGAGCAGGCGCACTTGCTTGCACCAGCTCTGTCAAGAAGGACGTCATCTGGCTGGGTTAAGAAGGTCACGCCCCGGGGTCCTGGGGATCTCCCGGCAGGTCTGAAGGCTGCGGTCTCTCTCTGCCTGGGCCTCCATTATGTGGGGTCTGTGGCATCCCTTCTGTGGAGAGTCCGTCAGGGGTTGGTGTCGCCGGGAAGCTGGTTGCAGGGTTTGTACCCCCAGGGAGTACCATGGGGACTTGCCAGACCTCCTCCAGGTGCTGCTCCTTCAGAGAATGGTCTCTGGGTGGAGAGGGGCTGAGGGGTCCCGTTCCGCTTCAGATGTGGGTGGGCGAGCAAGAGAAGTCCTCAGAGGGGGAAGGTACTGGGGTAGGGGGCATGGGGCGGCTTGTAGCTGTTCCCTCCTCAACGTGGCTGGAAATCGTCACCAAGTCCCCTAGAGCAGCCGGTGTGGAGCGGCTGGTGGCCATCTCCTCCTCAGTGCTGCTGGAGGCCGTCACTGGGTCCCCGTGCTCCTGACGGATTGCGGGCGGATTGCAGCTGGTGGCCATCACCGAGGTGTCGTGCCCCGAGAATACTGCAACCCTAGTGCGGCTGGTGGTCATCAGTGGGCTGCTGGTGCGGCTGGTGGCCATCACCAAGGTCCTCTTTCCCTGCGGGATGGCAGTCGAGGTGCAGCTGGGGGCCATCACTTGCCTGCTGGTGCTGCTGGTGGTTGTCACAGGAGTCCCGTTCCCCAGGGGGAATGCAGTAGTAGTGCGGCTGGTGGCCGTGCACACTCTGGATGGTGTTGGTTGTGGGCGAGAGGGGCGTAGGATACCGGGGGAGATACTCCCTTGCAGCCCCGACCCCATGCGCTCCTTTCAGCCTTCCTGTTGTCTCCTACCGGGGTGGGGGTTGCACCCCTGTCATTCCGTCATGGGTGGGGTGTTGTCCAGGTGTGTATTTCACTACCATTATCAGGGAAAAAGTCACGTCCATGTGGCTGGAGGTAGTATGTGTCGGTGGTGGTGGTCCGGTGCTGTGGTGTGAGGTGGCGAAGCAGGGAGGTCCAGTGTGGCTTGATGGTGTCGGGGTAGTGTTGATGGGAATATGTGATGTATTGGGTGGAGGATTGTGTTGATTCCCACAGGAGGCGATGAAAGTGGAGGGTCCCTAAGACACCTTGTTTTCTGCCTTGGGCTGGAGCCCAAATGGCGCGGAGAACCTTCATGGTTGGTGATGGTGAGCTGCTGGTGTCTCCCGGCTGAATGCTGGCCATGGGTGAGGTGGCTGGCATTTTATGCCGCTGGTGAGGGAATTTTCCACTGGACTTGGTGTATGTGGAGTGTTTTGGGGGTCGTGTTTGGTGGTGTGGGTGTGGTTGGGGGTGAGGGTGAGGGGGTGGTGGTGTTTCTTGCCGGTGGGCGGGAAATCTCCCCAGATCTGGTGACGGTGGCGGTGAGTGTGGGCATGTAGTGAGTGGTAGGAGAGGTTGTGTGGTGTGGTGGCTGTGTGTGTTGGTGGCTGGGGTGGTTGTGTGCAGGTGTTCGGTGGCAGAGTAGTAGGGGTGGTTGGGAGTGGGGGATGTGTACTGGAGCGGCCTGGAGGGGGTGGTGTGGGAGGAGAGGTGCGAGTGGAGTTTCTGGAGCATGGTGGTGTGGCCTGGGGTGATGTGTGAGTTCCTTGGTGTGGTTGTTGGGCTGGTGGTGGTGGTGCGGCAGTGTGAGTTGAGGGGTGAGGTGAGGTTATCGGTGAAGAGGCAGAGGAGGAATGAGGTGAGGGAAGGATGCGGAGGAGGTGGAAGGTGTGAAACAAAGGGTGTATGAGTCAGAGAGGAAATTGGGGGTTTGGGGGAAGTGGGGTGGTGGGGCAGGCAGGTTTAGGGGACGGTGGAGGAGGGGGTGCACCGGCTGAGAAGGGTCGCACGTGTCTGTTGCGGTAGGTGTGGCTGATGTTGTGATAATCAATGGTGACCTGGTAGGGGTAAGGGATATGGGTGATTGTGTAGGGCCCTGTGAACCGTGGAGCTAACTTGTTGAGGGTTGGAAGTTGGGCCACCACTACTAAGTCTCCTGGCTTGTAAAGGTTAGACGGGGTTATGTCCGTCTGTAGGCCAAACTGTTTCTGGAGGTGGTGTAGCTTT
Organism: Birgus latro; assembly: GCA_018397915.1. Lineage (NCBI taxonomy): Eukaryota > Metazoa > Arthropoda > Malacostraca > Decapoda > Coenobitidae > Birgus > Birgus latro. The sequence goes on along the minus strand of JAGKTI010002556.1, from coordinate 24,568 downwards.
CTTTTGAGGTGGTGAAGGGGATTGGACACTGGGGACGTGGAAAGAGTCTGTAGATGGTGTCGTAAGGGTAGGAGAAGGGGAGCATCTCCAAAGACCCGTTCATGTGGTGAGATGCTGTCGTCTTGGGGACAGGAATTCATTCCCCACTGTATGATCTTAACATGGGCGAGCCAGTCTTCATTTTTAGCCTCCTCTATCCAGGTCTGCACTTGGTTGAGGAGGGTGCAGTGGCTCCTCTCGCATATTCCGTTCCTTCGGGGCCAGTAGGGAGAGAAGTGGGAGATCCGGTATCCAAAAACTGTGATGAGTTCTTGCCACACTTTACTGGTGAACTCCGGTGCGTTGTCCGAATGCAGAGCTTGGGGGATACCATAATATGGGAGGACATGGCAGACAAGGGCTTCGGCTATGGCCACAGCATGCTGTTCTTTGGCCGGGCAGGCAATGAAGAATTTCGAATAATTATCCACGAATGTGAGATATTTGTAGCCGGCATTGGGGGGTAGGGGGCCTACTACGTCCACGGCTAGTAATTGCCAGGGTTTGTGGGCAGTGAGGTTTCCGGCGAGGCTGGGGTTGCAGGTGATGTCTTTGCCCAGCGTGCAGGCCTGGCAGGTCTGGATCACTTGTTTGGCAAGGTTGTAGGGGCCAGGCGTCCAGTAGGCATCTCGGAACACCTGCAGCAGTTTCTTGGCACTCAGGTGTATGCTGGAATGGAGCTGGGCTAGGGTGTCTAGGGCGGTGTCGGGGTCGAGCACAATGTGTCCCGATTGAGTGAGGAGGTGGTCGCCTTGTTGGTGGAGTTTGGTGAATATTTGGGGAAGGCATCCAGTGGGGATGGTCTTTGTTGCGCCACTGTTGTATAAGGTCTGGTTCGGCGCAAATGGACTGGACTGATAGTCAAGACAGGGAGTCGGCATTGGTGTTTAGTTTGCCGGGACGATATGAGATTTCATTGTGGAATTCTTCCAGAGTCTCCCTCCATTGGATAAGTTGGGCACTGTGGGTGTTAGAATGGCGGAGCCACTGGAGGGACTGATGGTCGGTGATGATGGTGACTTTCGTTCCTGAGAGGTAGCCCCGAAAGTGCTCTAATGCCCATACGATGCTGAGGCATTCTCGCTTTGTGGCAGCGTAATTCCTCTCGGCTTGTGTTAGTACAATTCCTTTGGAGAGAGAAACTCCGTGTTCCGGTAGCTATTTAAGGAGTTTATTAGGAACTCTTACAACACAGTCTAGTCCCCTCAAGTGAAGCCTCAGAACTGTACTCTTCTGCTCAAGCCAGGCGTGAGAACACGAACAAACTCAGCGTTTTTAGTGAGGGCACATATGCAGTGAGGGGGGGTGGCATAGATACACAGCTATACAGACATATAACGGGGATGGTACAATACTCCCCCATGTAGCTGAGATGGTGTCTCCTGACACTAGAGAGGAGTTATATGGGAGTTTGGTTATACTACTTAGGTAGGTGGGGTGTTTCTACGAGGAGGGAGTATGATATAGGGCTAGAGGGAGGACATGGCAATGTCAAAGTTATGTAATCTAGTAATATATAAGGATATATATGTAGTGTAGTAATATATAAGGTTAAATATGTAATTTAGTAATATATAAGGCTAAACATAAGATATACAAGGATTAATGTATGGGAATGTTTCCAGTAAGGTTCTTGGTTTTATATATAAAATATAATGTGAAATATATGATACACAAGGGTTAAAGTATGGGTATGTGTCCAGTAAGGTTCTGAGATTACATAATAATTGTAATCCTTTTCAGTATAGTTTGCACATTTCTTTCTATTTTTTTTTTTTTTTTTTTAGTTTCTGTATGTCACACATTACTGTATCAGAAAAATGCCATCATTTGCTGGTGGTACTATTTCTGTCCACATTATGTTTATTAATCAGTTGGCGTTGGTAGTCACTAAATGTGAGGGCACTAAGTACGGGTAGTTTCAACTTCTTGTGGAGGTCGTACTATGCCTGTTGCGATTCTGATTTCCTGCAGTCTGTGTTCCATTTTCCTGACACAACAGTGCACTGCACAGATTATGAGTAGAAAACCTATGAAAGAGATAATCACAGGGGGAAACAACACAACTGTTGGATGAACCCATGAATGACTGAAGGCCAGATAAAATTGATCCATAATGAAGTCATTGTCTTTGAGGAATGTTATCATACGCATGTTGGGGGAGGTGATTGTAATGTTAGCAGATGGTAGGTTGGAAACATGTCGATTGGTTGGAAGATGTCATAGGAGGGTTTACAGACTGCTTGGTGATAGCGAGTGGCGTAAGTGATGACTGACACTGATTTGACGGAACGATAGTACGGTGCTTTGTAGAGACCACTAGCAGGTACAGAGCGGACCGAAGAACCAGGACACATGATGGTGAGAGAGATGGGAACAGTAAAGAAAAAGTACTGGACGTGGTTGAGGTTAGCACGGTAGACTGGGAGTTCAGGAGCTGGAACAAAGGAACAGGTCGAGTATATGGAATGGTTGCGAACTAAAGCAGACTCACAGGGTGTAGCGCTGCTAGGGAAGGTAACGATAAGGTGAGCAGTACATAGACGAGAGGTAGAGGTGAGGGAGGAACATTTCTGGAGGTCTGTGAAAGAAAGGAAGGCAAGTGAAAGATGATCATGGGAGAGGAGGAAATATTCTGAAGGAACAGATACTTGCAATAAGGAGTTGTTGTACCGGAATGGAAAAGGAATGATGTGGAAAAGGTTGAAGGTGATGGCAGAACGTAGAAGAATATGGACAACGACGTATTTGGTGAGAAGAGTGGCCTCAAAAACTGGACAGTGGCCTCGAGAACTGGATAGTAGTATTCGAGAGAGGAGTAAGGGAGTACTGGGGACAGACCGAAGGTAGAGTGAGCCCATTCTAATACAGAGCGGAGAGCTGAGATAGGTACTAAGTCTGCAGTGACACGTCCATTAATGCCATCGACTAGGATATGAACCAAGGTAGAGACTTGAGAGAGTAGAGAGTCAATGGCTAGTTGGAGATTATCGATGTTGAGTTTTAGATAGAACTGAGGAATAACGTTGAGATTTGAGAGGTGCTGTTTCAAGATGTCGGTGAAGTTGTTCACAGTGTAAGTTACTTCACTTAGGTGTGCTATAATCTTTTGTAACATAGTGTGTTGGACCTTGATGACTCGGCATTGAGATTCTAGGGCTGAAGCTAAATGAGCGAGATCAGATTCGAAGCCAGAAAGGTCACGGGCTGTAGTGACGCCAAACAAGCCACTTAGAATCTCACCTGCGAAGTCAGAGGGACCTCGTTTCACACGAGAACGACCTACGGGTGTCTGAATGGACAATGTGTCATTGAGCTCAGTGAATTTGTCAGTTATGTATTGCAACTGCCAGGAGAGTTGTAGGAAAAGATGATATAAATACTGATTTGTGTTGTGTTTCCTCATGATGGCCTTGAGGTGGGTCTTGATTTTGTGGAGCTGATGCACATAGGCAGGGCGATGGCTACGTTGTCCAGGGGCGCAAGATCTTAGTGCAGGGAGACTACATCTTCGATGAGCATTACCTCGGCTCCCGAGCCGACTAAGGCCCCGGGACGTACTCCACCATTGTCCTCACCCGACCCGGACCCTAGGAGGGTCAGCACTGCCAGCAGGTAGACCGCTAACATCGTACCCAGAAAATTAGGTTAGAATTAATGGGAGAGGTCCTTGAGAGGGTGACGGGTGGAATGCAGTTTGGATCGATATTGACTGATTGATGAATGATTAGGTGTAGGTGGAGATGAAGGAGACTGATGGATATGTGGAGATGGGGTAGACTGAGGGATTTGTGGAGCAGAAGGGGTAGTAGTAGGCTGTGCAAGGGACTCTTCCAACACTAGGCCTCGTGGTGCACGCTTTAGATCGTCTGCATGGACCCACTTGGTGTCTTTAGTGGATAGGTCTTGTATGTGAAATTTGTTAACTTGTTTATTGAGTACGCAGAGGGGCCCGGTAAATTTGTCATCGAATTTAGAGGTGCACGTATGAGAATGACCAAAGACTAGATCACCGACGTTGATAGTGATAGGAGCCGCAGATTTAAGTTGGCGCTGCATCATGTCCTCCTGAGATGAAGCGAGATTGGACATTACATACTGATGGACTGTTTGGAAATTGGCCATTTTACTTTGACATAATCATCCATGTTATAGATGGGGTGTGGCTTTGAGGATAACAGGAAGTATGGTAGGTCTTTGTCAAAACCAGAGGACAAAGAAGGGAGATTCGCCAATTGATGCGTTGATGGAGCTATTGGTTGAGGTTGCCACTTGGGGAATCCAGTCATCCCAGAACGAATTCTGGGAGCCTAGGTGTCTGGGGCACTCTAAGATTTTTCTACTGTGGCGCTCTACAAGGCCATTGGAACCCGGATGGTTAGGCACGACATTGGATTTATTAATTTTAAAGTGGCGACAGATCTCATCCAGGAGATTATTGTTCAACTCAGTACCGTTGTCAGTAAGGATGGTATGTGGGGTACTGAATGGGCAAATTACGTGGTCTACGAAGGCACGTGCAACACTCTTCGTGGTCTTATCTGAGAGGGGCATGAGGACAGAGTATCGCGAGAAGTGGTCGACTGTGACAAACAAATACTCTGGACCTGATTCCATAAGAGGGAGTTGTAGGTCGATGGAGACTGTTTCCCATGGTCGTGAGGGGACTGGGTATTGTAAGAGATGTGCTGGTAACCTGGTTGATCCTTTGTGGAGGTGGCAGGAGATGCAAGAGTCACAGTGCACATTGATATCATGGCGCATGGTTGGCCAATAGTATTCGAGACGTGCTTGGCGCAAGCATCGGTCTTTACCTGGATGTGACGCATGATGTGTATCATGAACTATGTGAAGGAACGCAGATATTAGGTCAGTAGGGACAACGAGTTGGTGTACTTCTCTATTGGGTAAATCCTTCCCTGTAAGGAATGTTTTTCTGTACAAGAGATCATCCTCTAGTATGAACTCATCTAGTGGTACTGGTAGAGTAGGTAGAGTCGAGGCATCTCCTGATTCTAGGAAATAAACTACTTTGGACCATACGGGATCTTTGCGCTGAGAGTTCTGAACAGCCTCTGATGTTAGGGTTGTGCTATCAGTGACCCTGGGCTGCAGGGATGTGACAGGTGCTGCTACATGACGTGAGAGGGCGTCTGCAACTACATTCGATTTTCCTGGGAAATACTGAAAAGTGGGATCAAAGTCCTGGATTGTGATGGACCATCTAGCTAACCTACCTGTGAGATTGCGTCCCTTAACCCGCCGAGTCCCACCGACGGACGATGCACGTCGCTACTTTATTCCGCGGAAAGACGCAACGACGTGCATCGTATGTCAAGCAGTTGCAAGGCCCATTATGTGCACATTTTTCAACATTCGCAGGTGATTTTTGGTAGGCATATGTGGGAGACCTTCCTCTACCTGCTGTCAAGCGGGGATACTGCCTGGACCCACCTAACCCCCCTTCCTCCCTCCCCCCCACACTGGGCAATTCACGTGTTAGCAGTAACCTAGCCAGTAAAGGTATGTTGCCCCACGGTCTCTCCAGTGACGAAATTCACGCTGAAAGTGATTCCTGAGGTGGAGGACAAAGAAACAAAGAAGCTAGAGGTAGAAACAAACAGAAGTGATGAGGTTGTAATGTCGTCAAGGAAGGTGCCATATACTGGGGTTTTGGGTGATTGAACATTGCTAATATTATTGTGTGAAAACCAATATAGACTTGTACTACACATAAATTCGTACCAAATAAATGAAATAAATACGTAATTTAAAGTGACTTCAATTAGTTAACCCTTCCATAGTTCTTTTTCTTTAGCCAGGTACCCTGAAAAAGAAGGAAAACATAAGGTTGAGTGACACCTGTAGCAACATTTTTTTACCTCAGGATCGCGATTTCTCTATGAATTTTCGATGTTTCTCTCCAAAAGCGAGGTATCAGTCAAAAACAAAAAGTCGAGAATCGGTCAGGATCTGGGGGTAGGCTGGGTAAAAAACTGGTCGGGACTGGGCGAGTTAAGCAAATTACAGAGAGGGAGGTGGTCTGTCTGGATATGCACTGGACAACCATATACTATATCTCTGAAATGTTTCAAGGACCAGACTACTGCCAAAGCTTCTAAATCGGTGACACTGTAATTACGTTCAGCGGTCGTACGCGCGCAACTAGCATATGCTATTACACGCTTCCTTGATGCTTGATCGAGTTGCATTAAAACTACACCAAACTGCACCAAGTCCTGTGCCCGAGACGTCTGTGCATAGAAGAATAGGGTTTTGTATAATCTGGGTATGCTAAAATTGGGGCATTGGCAAGAGCTGTCTTTAGTGCTTGGAAAGCCTGTGACTGATCATTAGTTCATACAAAGGGTACATTCTTCTTTAGCAAGTGGGTTAGGGGAGCGGCAATCTTTGCATAGCCTTTAATGAAAATACGATAGTAACCACTTAGGCCCAGGAAACTTCGTACAGCATTGGTAGTGTTAGGTTCTGGGAAATTGATGATCGTCTTAGTTTTGTCGTCATTAGTATGAATGCCTTGTGCATCGACGACATGTCCTAGAAAGTTAATTTTCCGTCTCAGGAAGTCACATTTACTGAGGCTGATTTTCAGGCCTGCTAGCTGTAGGCGTTCAAATACTTGTTATAGTTTGGCAAAATGGTCAGGGATTGATTTACTTACAACAATGATATCATCTAAGTAAGCAAAAAGAGAGTGTCCCATCATGCCACTGAAGACCGAATGGATAAGTCGCATGGTTAGTGAAGGAGCATTCCTGAAACCAAAAGGAAGTCTCTTAAACTGACAATTTTCAGGAGGTGTGCTGATGGCTGTGATTGGGCCAGAGGATTCTTTCATTTCGACCTGCCAATAACCACTGAGTAGGTCTAGGGATGAAAAGACTACGTTATTTTCACATACTGATTCTAGCAAATCTGTGAGGACGGGTAACGGAACACGGTCTGGAACAGTTACGGAATTTACCTTACGGTAGTCCAATACTGGTCTAAAGTTGCTGTCCTTCTTTGGGACTAAGAAATGAGGGCTATTCCATGGAATGACGGAGGGTTCGATAAAGTCCTGAACTAACATTCTCTGTACCATCTGATCTGTTTGTTTTCTCAAGCTGTGAGGTAACTGATACGCTGGTATGTAAATCGACTAAGTTCCTGGTACTAGCTCTGTGTGATGTTTGACAAGGTCTGTCCTGCCCATCGGTTCTCCGGGTAAGACTACCACATTTCTGTAAGTGTGCAAGAAGTCGAGCAGTTGGGATTTATGTTGTGGAAAATCCTTGCAAGTCAGATTCGAGAGCAGGTCAGGTGAACGAGTCGGAGGAGATCCCACAGAGTTAACGGCATATACACCTGCTGGTTTATTATCATCATCAGTATGAACAATAGGGATAGAGGATTCCTGGCACACCTTTACGCATGATGGGTATACTAGGAAGTCTCCGATCTTTACACAACTTTTAAGTTTCAGTGGAGCATTATTGACATGGAGCAAGTATAGATAGCACAGACTGTAATCTAAGACTGTGCACCATGCAGTCTCATAAGTTAAGCCATTCACACAACACGTCTCAGGTAGTGTTAGTACATCCACTCCTTCTTTTGCACCTACAACACGAACAGAGACTTTGGTGAACTCATGTGATAACAAAATTGTGCACGTATTTGTTACTGCACGCCTCGTCTCTGCGTGTTGGAGAACATCAGTCAGACTCTGCGAGGTAGGTAACTGAGACATGTCTGAATCGGCTGTAGTGCTGTCGTTAGAGGAGTTTGGAAGAGCCTTTTCTTAATGCTGAGAAAATGTATTATTATGTGTTGAGGAATTCATGTCCCTGCTTTCAGTCAGTGAAAGAATGATCTCTTTATTCTCATTTGATGATGATGGCTTGCCTTCTGTTCTTTTAGGTAGTGCGAGAGTCAGGGGGGACTGAATGACTGAGTTTATTTTAAGTACAGGACGGGGACATTCCATACTGTATACTGGGAACCCAGAAATGTCTATACTGCTACAGGCAGGTAATAATGCAATTGAGTGGTGTGCCATGGTGGGTAAGCCAATAAGGGCATCTGCTGGATATTGCAGTTCGTTAGTAACATGAAATTCTATTGGGAAAGGGAGCAAGGCGCTGTCAAGTTGTACTTCTAAAGTGACTTTTCCCTTGACCTTAAACTCTGAGCCTTCTACACTGCATAAGTGAATGTCAGGCAGCTGAAGGAAACTGACTTGTTTGCACTGGCACTGAATGATGTCTAAGAGGTATCGGAAATCAAGTTTACTTTAGATCCGGTGTCCATGAAGAACGATGTTGGTGTGTCATTACCCCATCCTAGAATGACTAGGCCTGAGGAAGTTATGGGCCCAACATGGCGGATGGGGAGTTGGTGTTCTGTTGCTGTCATATTGGTCCGATACGGGCACGGCGCTTCCCCCGACTGGCGGAGGTTGAGGTAACGACATTCCTAAGTAGTGTGAGTCGTACTGGTCTTATGATCCTTGCATGTAGAACGACGCAAACGGGAAGGTGTACGCTGTCTAGTTTGGGAGTGAGGCCGTCTGTGTTTACGGTTTCAACTGGTTTCTCAATGTCCGGAATGACCACAGTGCCAGCAAAGAACCGAGGAATGTCTGTTCCGTCGGACATTAGACTGATCACGACCAGCGGTTGGTGAGCGATACCAGTTAGGAGAACAATGCTGGGCAGGTAGGTGTTGCGTGGCGGGACAGGAACGGTATTGGTCTTGTGGAGTGGAGGTGTGACAGACTTGGGAAACTAAGGGGCGGTTTATGGCCTGATGCGTGCAGTTCGAACCTGTTCTTTCGTGGATGGTTTTAGTGACCTGAACAATTTTATCTCCTGGATTGAAACCTATCTCCAGGGCTATCTCTCTTTGTCTAGGATCAAGCCAATGGAGGAATCTCAGGTAACCTAGTAAATTTGCAAGGTTGTTGAGTGATAGCACAGGAGCTCCATTTAGTACTACTACCCATTTTGTTCCTACAAGTAATTGGTACATCTCACTGCTCGTGGCCTTCATGGCAACAGCTGCTTCGCGTAGTTTGGCATGTTGTGTTGGGACTATCAAATTTTCCTGTACCTGAGTGAGGAGATTAGTTAATCCAATGAGAGATGCGGCATTGCAATGCTGGCAACAAAGTTATGAGTTTCTTGCAGAAATCATCAAAAGTTTTAATGCCATCGAAATGGCCTGCATGGATTGCAGCTCCTTTGCTGACCTGTCTTGGTGTAATCGACCCATTAGGTAAGAGACTTTAGGGTTTTCATCTGTAATCCGCCGATTTTTTTTTTTTATGCAAGGAAGAAGGAACCAAAGGCCACAGGCCTGCATACTGTTCCTTCCAAGAAAAAGCAAAAACAATACAGAAGAGAGACAAATTCAAGATCCGTTCATTTCGAGATGCCTGGACACACTGCATTTCAAAGACTGGAAATCATAGGAAGTAAGAAATACAGACAAAGGAGACAGCTCAAGAGTTGACCAGTTGCATAAATGAAGGACTGGGAGCAAAGGTTAACTCTTGCATTAGAGAGTTGGACAGAATAGGGAAGAGAGTTTGTTGCTAGAAGGGTACTATGTGCCCATCATAGAGGTGGAGGGATGCAAACAGACAGTTTAGAGGAACATTGACCGTTGAAATAGCGATAGAAAAGAGATAAAGATGCAACAGTGCGGCGAAGAGACAAAGGTTGAAGGGAATCAGTGAGAGGAGGAGAGTTAATGAGACGAAAAGCCTTTGACTCCACCCTATTGAGAAGAGCTGCATGTGGGAAGCTTCCCCACACATGGGAGTTGTACTCCATACACGGGCGAATAAAACCCGTGTACAAGGTCAACAACTGTACAGGGGCAAAGAAAGTTCGGAATCGGCTTAGCACACCTAATCTCTTGGAAGAAGATTTCACAAGAGATGTAATATGTTCTTTCAAAGACAAATCCCGAGAGAATGAAACCCCAAGCATGTTCAAGGATGATGCAGGACAGAACTGGACATTATTAATCATTAGTGGGTAATCCTTAGGAAGATTTTGTCGGGTTGATAAGTGTGAGAACTGAGTTTTTGATCCATTAAAAATAATATGATTATTTTTACCCCAATCAGAGATACGAGCCAAGTCAGACATTAGGTGTGCCATAGCCTCATCCCTTTTTTGTTGAAGTAACTGCTGAGTTGGACGTTGCGGAAACCGAATGGAAAGGTGAAGGGTAGAATCATCAGCATATGAGTGGATAGGGTTAGGTGTACAGCTTAGAATGTCATTGATGAATAAAAGGAAGAGAGTTGGTGATAGGACAGAGCCCTGAGGAACACCACTGTTGACAGCTCTAGGAGAAGAACGATGGCCGTCTACAACTGCAGCTATAGAACGACCAGAAAGGAGGCTATAGATGAAGGCACAGATAGATGGATAGAAACCGTAGGAGGGCAGTTTGGAAATGAAAGATTTATGCCAGACTCGATTGAAAGCCTTTGAGATGTCAAGTGCAACGGCAAAGCTTCCGCCAAAGTCCCGAAAGGAGGATGACCAGGAGTCTGAAAGGTAGGTGAGAAGATCGCCAGTGGAGCGTCCCTGACGGAACCAATACTGACGATCAAAACGAAGGTTGTGACAGGAAAGATGCTTTAAAATTTTTATGTTAAGAATTGACTCGAAAACTTTTGAGACACAGGATGTTAAAGCAATTGGACGATAGTTAGAGGGTTGGAAATGGTCACCCTTCTTTGGGACTGGCTGAATGAGAGCAAACCTAGGCAGGGTGTAAGCACAGAAACACAGTTTTTGAGGACAACAGGAGGGACTCCATCAGGCCCACATGCCTTGTTAGTATTTAGGCCAGTGATGGCAGAAAATACATCAGCTGAAGAAATTTGAATGTCAGTCAAGAGGAAGTCAGAGGAGGGAAGTGATGGAGGAATAGCACCGGAATCATCTAAGGTGGAATTGGAGGAGAAAGTCTGAGCAAAGAGATCTGCTTTATTGGTAGAAGAAATAGCTACAGAGCCATCACAGTAGAAAAGAGGAGGTAAGGATGATGAGGTAAAGTTGTTAGAAAGATTTTTGGCAAAGTGCCAAAAGGAGAGAGATGAATTCGAGTTGGAGAGCTGAGAGCATTTAGCACGGATGAAATTATTTTTAGCAGAGCGAAGAACAGACTTAGCATGATTCCGGGAAGAAATATATAAAAGATGTGATTCAGGGGTGGGTTGGCTCCGGTACCTCTTATAGGCCCTCTCCTTCTTGTGGACAGCATTAGAACAAGTGTGATTAAACCAAGGCTTTCTTGCATTAGTCAGGGGATATGAGAAAGGAATGTATGCTTCCATGCCTGAGAGAATAACCTCCGTAATGTGTAAGGCACACTCAGATGGCTCCCGGCCATGGAAGCAATAATCATTCCAAGGAAAATCAAAGAAGTAATGCCTGAAGGCTTCCCAATCTGCAGCTCCAAAGTGCCACAGGCGGCGTTTCTTTGGAGGGTCCACAGGCCATACCGGAGCGATAGGACAGGTTAAGGTAATAAGATTATGATAGGAGGAGCCCAATGGAAAGAAAAGATTAACAGTGTAAGCAGAAGAATTAGTTGTTAGGAAAAGGTCAAGTATGTTGGAACTCTCTCCAAGGCGGTCAGGAATACGGGTAGGGTGCTGTACAAGCTGTTCTAGGTCATTAAGGATAGAAAAGATGTAGGCTTGTTCACCAGGTGGATCAGTGAAAGGAGAGGAGAGCCATAGGTGGTGGTGAACATTGAAATCTCCTAGAATGGAGATTTCAGAGAAAGGAGAAATGGATAGAATGTGTTCCATCATAGAAGTAAGATAGTCAAAGAATTTTTGATACTCAGTAGAAATAGGAGATAAGTAAATAGCACAGATACTGTATATTTAGTCAGAGAATGACAGGAAAGCCGAAGGCAGAGAGTAGAAAATTCAGAAGAATCAAGTTCAGGAACACGAGAGCAAGATAGATCGTTACGTACATATACGCAACAGCCACCTTTGGCTTTGAAATGAGAATAGAGAAAATAGGAGGATACAGGAAAGGGTTTGCTGTCAGTTGCCTTAGACAGCTGAGTCTCAGAGAGAAAGAGAAGGTGAGGTTTAGAGGAAAAGAGGTGGTGTTCAACAGAGCGAAAGTTAGAGGAAAGGCCGCGAATGTTACAGAAATGAAGGAGTGAGTCAGACAGTGGTTCCAGGCTGCTCTGTGAGTCATCGCCGGGAGAGGGGCGATTGTGGATGTCGGTTTCTACCTCTCTGAGGAAGCCATAAACTGACTAAGTCGAGTCCTCGCCGGTAAATTTGGGATGATCGGCATTGTCGAGATAGATAGACTGTGGAGTAGGAGTTGTTTGGGCCATGGTTGGAAGTGTGGAAATGATTGAAGTATGGGATTGAGAAAGAGTGAAGGTAGTGGTAGTTAAGTGTAAGTGAGAGGAGATGATGTGGGGCAGGAGATTGAACGATAGTGGAAGGAGCAGGGATAGAAGAAAGCTGCATAAAGTCAGGGGTAGAGTATGAGGTATCTGGGTGGATAGTATCTGGATTGGAAGTATGTGGTTCAGTGGGAGAAGTTTGTGTGGCAGTGCTAGGTCGAGGGTAGGAGCAGCCACTACGAAGATGAATCATAGTATAGTCCTCGGCAGGTGATATGTGATCATTTGTTGTTTGTTGGCTGTGAGTTGTGGGAGTAAGTTCCGTATATCCAAAGTATGACATGTAGTGTGGTGATGTAAGATGAAAGATGAGTAGGGTTATGTGTATATTTACAATATGAAGATGAGATAATGTACCATAAGAATGGAAGTGGAAATGAATGAAGATGATGGGATGCGGGGTTTAATAAAGAAAAGGTGAAATGTGAGATGAGTAATACAGTCGGTGAAGATGAGTATGAAGTGAGGGGGGGTGAGATGAATATTTATAAAATATGCAACCTGTAGAGAAAATCCAGGGGATAATCTCTATAGAAAGTCAATAACGGGTTGATGAGGATAAACTATAGTTACAGAGAGGTGTTGTGAATGATGTGGTGGAGGTTGTTGACTTGCAATGAAGAGTGCTAGTCGGCTCGTGGTGATGGCTTGTGATGGATGAGGCTGGTATTGGAGAGGACTTGGCTGAGAGAGAGTTACAATCACGCTCAATGGAGGCAGGTTGGCTCGGTGGTTGGGAGACGGTACGTGAATACGAAGCATTCACATCTGGAGATCATATGTTGGGTAGGAGAGGCACGTAGGGTCGAGGCTGTCAGGGGCAGGGGTGAGGCAGATTTCCCTACAGAACAGGTATAAAGGTGGTGGGGAGTAGATGCAGCGGGAGTGTCGGGGTGAACGGCAGACGTTGGTGAGGTGACACCTTGAGAGGAGGGAGACTATATGGTGAGCATGGAACAGGTGTTGGGGACTGGTGAGACAGGTGCATAGGTCGGGGGCGGTGACACTTATGGCCAGGAGCAAGGTTTGTGGGTGGGGGCAGTTTAGAGAATGGCACTGGTGAGTTAAATTGCACACCTGCAGAGGCACACTCGGTATTACACAACGAGAGGCACCGAGGGGGTGAGGCTGTGAGATGTGGGGCTTCGAGTATTTGTTGCTACCAAATGTTAGTAGAATTCCTTTGGAGAGAGAAACTCAGTGTTCCGGTAGCTATTTAAGGAGTTTATTAGGAACTCTTACAACACAGTCTAGTCCTCTCGAGTGAGGCCTCAGAACTGAACACTTCTGCTCAAGCTGGGCGTGAGAACGCGAACCAACCCAGCGTTTTTAGTTGGGGCACATATGCAGTGTGGGGGGGGGGATAGATACACAGGTATACAGACATAACAGGGATGGTACACTTGGTTGAAAGTGCGGCTAGCACACACGATTATATGCTCCTGGACTTCTTGAACCTGGGCGAGGACGGTGCCGATTGCCACTAGAGATACATCCGTGTAGACAAGGAAAGGTAGAGTGTAATCAGGGAAGGCGATGATGGGGGCTGTGATGAGCCTGGTCTTCATGGTGTGGAAAGCGGAGACTCACTTGTCCATCCAGGTGAAGGGTTCGCACTTTTTGGTCATGTCATGGAGCAGCTTGGCGATGTCAGCGATGTCTTTCACAAATCGCCAGTAGTGGGAGGTAAGCCCTAGGAAAACATGGACTTCATGGATATCTCAAGGCAGAAGAAGGTCAGCGATGGCACACAGCTTGTCGGGGTCGGGTGCTACTCCTTCCTTGGAAATAATATGTCCCAGGAAGGCAACGGATTATGCCGCCAGGACGCATTTAGATTGTCGGAATTTGAGCCCAGCTTGACGGATGCGTGAAAAGACCTGTTTGAAGTGGTGGAGGTGGTCGGCCCAGGTCTGGCTGAACACAGTGACATCATCCAGGCAGGCAAGGCAAGTCTCCCAGGTGAGGCCACTGAGAATGGACTCCATTAGTCGGAAGAAGGTGGCGGGGGGCATTGCAGAGTCCGAAAGGAAGGACATTAGATTCATAATGCTTCTCACTGCTCGTTGAGAAGGCTGTTTTCCCCGGTCTTTGGGATGGACCAGAACTTGCCAGTATCATGACTGCAGATCTAGGGTGGAAAACCATGACACCCATAGATGGAGTCGAGGGAGTCATCTATCCTGGGCACTGGAGTGGCATACTTGATGGTGACATCGTTGAGTTGCCAATAGTCCACACAGAAACACATGGTCCCATCTTTCTTTTTGACTACAACGACAGAGGAGGACCACGGGGCTGGTGGGCCGCAGGTGTGGGTGGGTGATCAAGGGAAGTCCTCGGAGGGGGACGTTTCCTCCTCGGCATGGTTGGAGGCCGTCGCCAAGTCCCCTAGAGCAGCGGGCGCGGAGCGGCTGGTGGCCATCTCGTCCTCAGTGCAGCTGAAGGCCGTCACTGGGTCCCCATGCACCTGACAGACTGCAGGCGGAGTGTGGCTGGTGGCTGTCACACGCCCGCCGGTGTGACTGGTGGCCATCACCGAGGTGTCGTGCCCCAAGAGGACTGCAACCCTAGTGCGGCTGGTGATCATCACTGGGCTGCTGGTGCGGCTGGTGGCCGTCACCAAGGTTCTTTTTCCCTGTAGCACGGCAGTCGATGTGCGGCTGGAGACCATCACCAGCCTGCTGATGCGGCTGGTGGCTGTCACCGGAGTCCCATTCCCCAGGGAGACTGCAGTAGTAGTGCAGCTGGTGGTCATCACCCTCCTCCCACTGCAGCTGTTGGCTGTCACCATATATATGTCTGCTCTCGAGAAAGCAGTCGAGGTGCGGCTAATGGCCATCACCTGCTTGCTGGTGCGGCTGGAGGCCGTCATCGAAGCCCTGTTCCCTGGATGGCCAATTAACAGGGAGCGGCTGGTGGCCGTCTCTCCCCAGGTGCAGGCGGGTGGCGGTCACTCGGTCCTGATGAGGGAGAGAAGCAGCTGCAGAGTGGAAAGTGGCTGTCTGTCTCCTGGTGCGGCTAGTGGTCGTCAGCTGGATGCTGTCTGGGGCAAAAGAGTTAGCCTCACCTTGAACCTGAAGAGCGCTGGCCCGGCCGGAGTGTAGTGTGCTGATATTGCACAATCCGGGTGGTGTTGGTTGCGGGCGAGAGGGGCGTAGGGTAGCGGGGGAGACACTCCCTTGAAGCCCTGACCCAGTGCGCTCCTTGTTAGCCTCCCTGTTGTCTCCTCCTCGAGTGGGGGTCGCACCTCTGTCATTCCTTCATGGGTGGGGTGTTGTCCAGGTGTATATTTCACATTTCATGTGGTTTGTTCCAGCCTACGACACAACCAAGCTGTAAGCGAAGTGTTGAGGAGAGAATATGACATATGGAGATGGCGAGGAAGGAAGGGGGGGGGTGAAAAGTTGGCTAATGCTCAAGCGTCCCAGTATGCTTGGCCCAAGTTAGATCAAAACTGCGGTAATTATTTTGATCACACACAAACACACGAGTCCAAATTTGAATTTGCCCTGTACCCTTGACCTTAGATTGAGTGTTCTCAAAATCGAATTTTTTCGTTTTTGTCTTAGCCTCAGTCGTAACTCGGATAAAAATTTTGTTGGTTGATATTATCAGGTAGCACTTTCTAATGAAAGCCTGTGATTTTTATATACTTTCAAAACAATAAGTCAACCCCTTAACTTACCATCAACCCTTAAACTAATTTTGGTTAAAATCTGATCATCATCATCATCCGGACCTCCTTTCCCACTCTAGGCCAGGGTGAGGAGTAGCAACGTCCAGACAGCCCAAATTTGCCCAATCCAGTAAGCCACGCTTCCATTCACTCACCCGGAATCCTGGTTCTTTCTGATAAGCAAGCGTCCGGATTGACTATCGGATACGTTTAAAATCTGACAAACTCTTTATATTGTTCACAGACAGATAGATAGACAGACGCATTATGTCGAACAAAGCATAACAACCATTCTCAAATTCCAAGCGCAGGTGTAGCATTACAGCACAGTTTGACAAAAGATGTCTCTTGTAAAGAATTGTAATAGTATTGCAGAGGATGAGCCTGTGGGATTGAGTGCTTGAAAGAATGTTTGTATAAAGGAAAGTGTGTGAAATGAGAGGAAGTGATGGATACAAGTGTATGAAGGCTACTGAGAGTATAGATCAGCAGTGAGGCTGTGAATACTGTCACTCGCCTCCCATGCTCCTAAATCAGTGTTGTAAGCGTGGCAGAAAAATGTTTGAAGTTAACGAGATACATTATTACCTTTCATTTTTCTTCGGTTGCTCGCAATGATATCTCAGTGCTATAGGACGTAGATCCACGTTGCTGGCGGTTTAGAGGGGGTCGTATATCTGCGTCCCTAGAGCGGTGCAGGTTAATGCAATTTATGTGCTTTACTTCAATGCCAAAAACATAAGACGAATATCGATCTGTCTATATACCTAGGCTGCTTCCCCCAAAGAAAGGGAGGCAGCCGAGACAAGACGACACACTCCCAATTTACTCATCCACGCACACACATTCATTCGCAATGAGACAGGGAATGATGAACATACAAGAGAAAAATAAAGTGGCTCTCGGTGGCTCTCGGTGGTTAAAAGACTAAGCCAGTTGATACACTATGTTGGATCAGTGGTGATAGCATTAGCAAAATCCATTATCTTGATGCCTTTCTCTTGGCAATATCATTTACCACTTTGGCTGAATTGACAAACTGTTTACCAGTACTGAAAACCTCATCTTGTGACCATTTTTCAGAAGGTTTGCACAGCCATTCTGATCCTTCATTTAGAGCATGGAAATCAGTGTGGGTATCTGGACCTATGAGGTCAACAAGAGCCGTTGTTTCAGGTAGTAACGAAAATACTGGTTTTCCACACCGGAAATGTTCAGGTAGGTCAGTGCTGCAGAGTTTGGCTGCCATTTTACTTTCAGACCTTTGGTCACTTTCTCATTTTCACTTAAGAAAGTGAAAGCTGCAACCTCTGAGCCAAGTATCACGCATGGTTCTTCAGCGTATATAGTAGAGCCCTAGCTACCTCGTTATCAACTTGTTTGTACATGAGAAGATCTTGTGTTAACTCAAGGTCAATGGAGCATTTGCAGCAGATGTGCAGTCATCAATTTGGAGAGGTAAAACAAGGCCAGACACATGTTAACCCTTTTCAGTTTTGCCAGACTCATAGCACCATATGCTAATTAACGAGAAAATATGAACATCTTCATACAGTACAGATCCTTGCCATCCACCTGGCTTGGTGAACAGCACCATGTCACCGAAATCGTTTGTGACAAGGAGAATGATTGTGATTTCTGGTGGTCTGCTCTGGGTGGCTGTGATGATAACAGTGGTTGTGTTAACAGTTCCAAAACGTCTATTGTGCTTTCGTTTTCCTCTAGCCATTATTTCAGCTTGGTTTTCCCTGTCTTCAAGACTTCATGCTGTTCTTTGCTGATATCTGCCCAGGCTTATCAGGGCTTTTCACCTTCCCATACATTTTGTCCCATACAGCGCCAATTATAATTTCCAACATATGATGGGACATGCAAGGTAAAAACCTTCTTTCCAAGCTTTTCCTCCAACAGTTTTGCTGCACCTTTATGAATACCTCTGTCACTTGATGTTGTATCAAACACGAGATCTACAGCTTTGTCTACTATATCCCAAGCTGTTAACAGCTCCACTGAAGCATTGGCTTGTGATAATCCAGCTGAACTCTCATTTGATGGAATACCGAGTAATTGCATTCATCATATTGAGAAAGCCAGACAAAAGAACTGCAAGATTTCAGAAGAGGAATCTGGAGTGGAACTGCTTGTTTCTCCTGAGAGCTTTCCATCCCATTGCAAAGCCCCATATATGAGAAATTTCTCTTGAAACTCAGCCATGTGCTTTTCATTTAGGTTACATCTCACCATCATTCTGTCCCTTCGAGTAGTAGATGTTAATATGATAAAATCACTGAGATTAGCTTTAAGAGCACAAGAAACAATGGCTGTGTTTTTATTATCAGACAGAGAACGTTTGTCAGTAATGTAGGTTTCCTCTGATACTAGGGTCTTTTTGAAGTACAGTGGTACAGCAACATCATTCAGTTGCATGTATCTGCCAGGAGTGGGTTAGCATCAGAATCGGAGGACTCACTGCTGGTATCACCATCATTTGGTAGCAATTGGCCTACTTCAACATAGCTTGACACAGTGGCTTCATACTTTTTTACTAGCACTTTTTTTTTTACATGCCTTGTTTTTTTTTTTTTCAAATACTTTGTCATGACCAGACATATGTGCTGTCCTCTCACATTTCTGATCCTGATAAAACCGAATGTCCTCATCCTTTTTTTCTTTGGATAAGAGCCAAATATTGAATTTTTTCAATAGCATCAGGGACCCCAGTATCAAAAAGAGCTCATCAGTTTCTTTCTCAAAAGTCGCTCTTTCGCCACTGGGATCACATTCTCTACAGTAGTTTTATTTCTATACAGTTTTCTATATTCATCATAAAGCTTCATGGAATGCAACATTGTAGTTTGTCTTGAGACAGTTTTTATTGTAGCCATTTGCTAGAATGGAAAAATTGCATCAGCTGTTGAATATGCAAAGAGTTTTGTATCATTATACTGGCCTTAACATTTAGGGGAGTTCTTCAAGTGTAAGAAATATTGATATCAGTGTCTATTGCTTGGCAACTGAAAGCCACTAATAGAATCATTTGGGAAACCAATTAAAAAGGTCTCTGTAGTTGACTTAATGGCAAGGTGTGAGACTTTTGTTTTTTCTCGTCTTGATCTCTTCTCTCATCGGAGAGAAGCAATCATGAAGAATGCGACGAAGAACCTGCATGAGATAAAGAAAACCAACTACAAAACATGTTTCAGACAGAGGAATGAATGCTGGACGTGTGTCAAGTCAGAAGGGGCCTACTTTGAGGTGGATTAGCCCCTAAACCGCGGGTCGTCACTTTTGTGACGGTCGCATGCAATGGATCATACTGCGGGGCGTCACTTTCGTGACGGTCGGGTGCAATGGATCATACTGCGGGGCGTCACTTCTGGGACTCTGTGTTTTTTAAAATTCGCCCAGGCTTTCAGGTGGTGATTTGTATCATCTATAAGCAATGCCAATTGTCACGAATTTTCTACATCGTGAAATTATGTATTGTAAATCATGACATTGAGCGATTTTGTGGAAGCGACGAATAGTTCTGAAGTCCGTGAGAATTAGCCATTCTCTCAATCGTCCACTCATGTACTTGTATTTGCATCAGATTTTCAAAACTCGTCATTCTTTCGTGAGTGATTGTCTTTATGTATAGACAATGCATTCCTCTGAGCGATAATTTGAATTATCGTTTCTACCTCCCTGGCCGTTACTTAGCCATGCCTCTTTCACATGTCCCTTACGTTGGACACTCAAAAACACAGTCAGTCGTCTTTTAGCAGTCACGAAGAGTGGGTTCGCGATACCCAATGCAAGTGATCTCCACATCCAGTAGTATCGGCGTTTTCCTGAATCTTCCACCAACTTGGTGATTGACTAGAGCAGCGACAGTCTCATCCTTACCGATTAGTATTTCTTTTGTTTTCCCTAGGCTTAAGGCTATTTAGCTATTTGTCTGAGTGCTTGACTGAGTGTATTTCCCTTTCTTTGATTTTGAATTGATTCATGTAACGTAAGTTTATTTTCTTGTATTTAATAAATTTACAGTTCGTTTTCTTGAGCTTTGTTAAATGTAACAGTCGTGTTTGATTTCCCCACATACTGTATTTAGTACACTTTTGCTACTCCAGGTTAGCACAACTCCTTATATTAATCACGACTGGTACTTAGGCCAGCTTTTGGTATTAATTCTTAAATCCGTTTTGCTAACTAGGAGTTTGGCCCAGCCAAGATCCTGTTTATTATTATTATTTCTTTTTTAATGTTAAGGGGAGAAACTAACTTTCTCAGAGGCCAAGAGTACAGTAATACAGCCTACTTGAGCGTTTAGTCTCAGCTGTGTACTGTAGAGAAAATCTATAAATTCTCGACTCTAGAGAATTGGCCAAGTAAGCCAGCATAAAGTGAAATCGCCACTTGATTTCATGAGTTGATTCTTTCATGATAATCGACTCGATAGTTATTCCTAGCACACATAGCTATACATTGTTATACATATTTTTCGTTTTCCCCCTGACATCTGGCGACCTCATTCCAGGATATAAACTCCTAGCTTGAAATTATTACCGAATCACTCACTCACTCTTACTTAGATAGACTGCTGCACACCAGACAGCATATCAGTCTCAGTTTTCACTCAGTCTCAATCTGAGCATGATTGATACCAGTACACACCTACAGGAAGCCAAGGATATGGGGCTTACTAACCCCCAGGATATTAAAGATTATGTCCTGTCGCGCTGTTATTACGAGCAGCAATGCGAGAATGCCGCCCGTGAAGAGCGGAAAATTCGGCGTGAACTCGAAAAAGAACAGCGTGAGCACGAGGAATGTCAGAAAGAGCGTGAGCGCAAGGAACGCGAGAAGGAAGTCGAGCACGAGCGCGAGGAACGTGAAAAGGAGCGTGAGATTGAGGAATGAGAGCGAGAATGTAAACACGAGCTTGAAGTGCTGAAGCTGAAGCGAGACTCCTTGGCTTCAGGCACATCGGATGCAGCGAACCCAAGCCAAACTAGTGCTCTCTCAGCACCTGTTCTAGCAACTCCATGTCTCAAGCTTCCTTCTTACAAGGAAGGCGAGCGAATCAAGCCATTCATAGCTCGTTTAGAGGACATGGCACGGCTGTACGATCTGGATGAGGCAGCTAAGCGGCTTCAGTTCCTTAGCCTGTTTGAGGGCCCTGCCCTTGACATTCTCCACAGAATTCGTGGAGATAAACTCACGTACCAGATGATGAAGACCACACTCATCAAAGCGTATGGTCTTACCATCGATCACGCTAGGAATCAGTTCATGAAGGCGCGTCTCCAGGAAAAGGAGACAGCTGTTCAGTTCCTTGACCGTCTCACGGCATACTTAGGCGAGTGGATGGAGAAGGACGAGACTCCCAGCATGCGAGAGGGAATAATCGACCTTGTGCTGCGCACACAGCTGGAAAAGTCGTGGACTGGTGGGCTTATGGCCCAGCTCAAGATGTGCAAAGTGAAGAATGCAAACCAAATGGTGGAAAAGGCTGATGCTTTCCTTACTGTGTACGGGTACCAAACTCGTAGGCAACAGCCATGGAATAAGAAAGATACTGCTAAGTCTGGTAAGCAATCGCAGACTGAACCCCAGCATCAAGGCCATTCTCAGAATAATGGCCAAGGTCCAAGCAAATCGCAGAAGGACCAGGGGCAGAATACACAGAAACCTGACTGGAAGAGGTACAACAAGTACCCTAACCAGCCATAGTACCCTAAGCAGCAGAAGTATCAGCCACGCAATCGACAAGCGGGACAATCCTTTTCAGCACTAGCCCCAGTGTATCGGAGGCTGGAGGCAAACGCAGCCTTCATTCCCCAATAAGCACACGATGGTGCCATCCCCACCAGCACAGGTCCTCCTTCGCAGTTCACTAATCCCCCTCAGATGGTGAGCTCTCCTCCACAGGCCGTCAGTGCTCCTGCTCCCCAGAAGGTGAGTACAACTCCTCATGCACCTAGTCAAAGTACGACTCCTCGTGCATCTAGTTCGGATACGATCCCTAAGGCATATAGTCCTGTCACGTTTGAAGAGTTGAGCGCCATGCAGCCTTATCAATGGCTGGCCGCTTCCTCCACAGGCCCTCCCACAGGTAACAGTGACTTCCTAGCTCAGCCAGGGTTTGTGGGGGGTGTTTCTGTAAATGTTCTGAGAGACAATGGTTCCTCAGGTTGCACTGTCAGGTAGAGTCTTTCCGGCCTGAAGAATACACAGGCAGACAGATCCCAGCTCAGCTTATTGATGGATCAGTGAGATTGTTCCCTGAGGCACGTATCCAGCTATCATCTCCCTTTTACACAGGTTCAGCCATTGTAGTTGTCATGCAAGAACCTATGTTTGACCTCATTATAGGCAACATACCAGGTGCCAGGTCTAGTTGCACCGTAGATGTCACTACTCAGACTTCGGCTGCAGTAACACGAGCCATGGCCAAGGCTCAAAATTGTATCGCCCCGGTGGCCATTGCATTGCCGCAAGATCTGATTTGTAGTCAAGATGTTGTCCAAGAACAACAGTCTTACCCGACCCTTGCTGTTGTGCGGAAGAAACAAAAGGGTAAATTGACAGAGTATTCACGAGGTGGACGAGCCAGGTTCCTTCACAAACAAGGACGGCTCTACCGTGAGTCACGAACAGCCAACAGCGAGGTTCAACTGCAGTATGTTGTTCCCACGAAGTACCGCCAATCAGTATTAGAATTGGGTCGATGTTCAGCATCAGGAGGTCATATGGGCAAAAAGAAAACCCAAGGCCATATCTGTGCTGACTTTTTTTTGGCCAGGAATGGGACAGGAAATAGATAGTTTCGTGCACTCCTGCAATGTGTGTTGAAGTACCACCATTCAGGAACGTTTCCTTCCTGTGCTGTTTGAATCCATGCCCATAATCTCTGAGTCGTGTGAGAGAGAGGGTAGTGACAATGTGGGTGCAGACCTGATGTCTCACTCGTTGGCCCCACAGGACATAATATGTCTAGGGTCTGTACATACATATGTACCGTAGATTATAAGCCTGCAGTCACGGCGATCCCAACCGTGGACACCGATGACGAATGGGCAGTCGCGGTGATCCCAACCGTGGACACCGATGACGAATGGGCAGTCGTGGCGATCCCAACCACGGACACAGACGACGAGCCCTGATTAGTTGTAAGTGTAGGGCTTGTACATACTGTATGTACAATAAGTTAAAGGGGAAGTTCGAGACCCCCGCAGAGGCAATCTGAGGCTGTGTTTTAATTACCCTGTGGTGTGTCTCGAGCTGTGGGCCTCTATGAGGGTTCCCGGAGAATACATAAAATCCACATGAGTGTTCACACCCACGCAGGGTGTTAAAATGTGACCTGCCCAAGTTTGCATAGGGATTCTCGACTTACCTTTATTTGTCATAAGTGCATAGTCACGGTGATCCCAACCGAGGACACCAGTGACGAACGGGCAGTCGCAGTGATCCCAACCGTGGACACTGATGACGAGCCCTTTATAATAGTAAGTATAGCTATAAGTGAGCAGTCACGGCGATCCCAACATAGGACACCGATGACAAATGGGCAGTCCCGGCGATCCCAACCAAGGACACCGACGACGAGCCCTTTATTAGCCGTATGTATAGGTTATAAAGGGCAAGTATTAAGAAAATAATGGCGACCTCAAATGTACCAAGCTCTTGCTGTTATTTGATTTTCAGCTAAAGTGTACTTTATATTTTACAGTGGGGCCCCTTGGATAGTGACCTTATTAGTCCACCAAAATGGCCGCTATCCATGAAATCACTACCCGAGGGGCAAACTTCTTACCTAAAAAAATTAATACAGTCCTGGACTCCTTCAGCTATACCCCTAATTTCCTTCATTACCCATCAGTATCACGTCATATTTCTTCAGTACTGTAATAAGATAAATGTTTACTACATACTGTATTCAAAAAATTATCTTTTTCTTTTCCTTCATGCAGTATTGTTTCTTTGCCTTGCCACGCATGTATTGTTTGGCCTTTTCGGTCACTTTTACATTACCAGCACTTCGTGTTTTTTGCCTGGGCCACCACCACCATTTGAGCCAGCCCCCGAAGTTGAAGCCATGATATTAGAACACTCAGTAGCCAGACAATAAATGGAAGGTCACAAAAAACTTTAACAATAGCGAGACTGTGACAATCTTTTTCTTCTTGGGGTAACTGCGGGGAGGTTCACCTTCCACCCGTCAGTATCGCCTAGATACCGGCATTCCCCCAAGAGAAAAGTAAAGGTAAAGGAAAGATTTAAAACTGTAAAACTTGGTAGGAGAGAGATAGTTGGAGATTAGTTATAAGAAAAGCTTAAGATACATACTTTCACTCCACATGGGTCAATGAACTGAATGATGATAGTTGGTTA